>JAWLRI010000873.1:2644117-2657237 GCA_034781795.1 Crypturellus tataupa
CCCTGCGTGTGCAGGGGGGTTGGACTAGATGACCTCTAGAGGTCCCTTCCAACCTTAATAATTCTATGATTCTATGAAATATTTTAGTCGGGAGAGAAAAAAGATTAATCAGAATTTATAGGCTATTATAATTTTGGTGATATCATAATTTCAAATAAGATCAGTATTCAAGAATAATTCATCAGACAAAGCAAAGATGCTCATGGAAACATGTATCCCCGCCAAAAAATTGTGTATAATATAAATGTATATATACAGAGCTATGTATATATGCATAATATACGTACTATATAGATACTAATACATTGTATGTATGTACTCATGAATAAATTAGACAAACAGGAATGATAAATGATAAGAAGAAATACTAACCTGAGAGAATAGAAGTAGACTTGAAAATTTCTGTGAGATAACTGGTGGAGTTTCCAAGAATATCAACAAGTAAAGCTGTAAAGTCTAGGAAGGAACAGAGAAAGTTTATGATCCAAAACACATTCTACCATCTCTACTATGTCATAAAATTGTTTTTAATGAAATCATATTTTGGATATATGTTTGTGCATGATAAAGTGTAAAATACTTTAAAGTTAAGAATGTTTTTGCTGAACAGGAATGGACTTAGGAAGCTACTTGAACACTGAGGAAATATGAATGAAAGGTGATATCCAAAAAATCACTGATGTGCAATTTCCACTTGTCTAATCACCAAGATATTCTGTATTTGTGTCTAAAAGATTAGGTTATCTCTATCAGGTTCCTACTGGGCCATTATGTAGTAGGGCTGATAAGATGAACGACTCCAGGAGAAGCCATGAAAGCCGTTGTTGCTTTATGAGATGGTCATCACGTGTAACTTAGAGAATATGGGGTCTGTTCTCTAGTTGTTGAGCTATTTCTGATATCTTGCAAGGATCAGTCATTAGTTTGGAGTACTCAGATTTATCCTGGTATTGCAAGTACTATGAGATCGGGCTGTGAGTGGATATTAGGTGAAGGATTTACCTGCATTGCATTAGACAGCTCTGTATAGCTATTAATCTTTATTTTTCTTTCCTGCTGGGCTCGCTGAAGGTATTGGAGGCACTGGTGTAGAGAAACTCCTGTCTTTTTATGCTACCAATAAGAATAAACTCTGCAGAACCGAGGCTATATCTTTCAGCCCAAAGGAAATAATTCAATTTAAGCACATGCAGTTGCCAGCTTTTCTTGGGCACCCACCTGTCAGGTCATTTGTCATGTTGCTCAAGCAGTAGCAGTGACGTATAGGGAACTTGTCAGGGTCAACATTCTTCAGGTTAGAAACTGTAGAAAGAGACGGAGGAAATGGGTATCTTGATGCACACTCTGTGCGGGAGAAAATGTTTCCATGCAGAGTAGGGTGATAAGGCACTCACTGTTATAGATGGTCACTGACATTTTGTGGAAGGCAAAAGAGCTGTAAGATGTAACACTCAGCAAAGAGAAGAAATTTTTGGAACCTGCAGAAACACATGCTCACTGATATTAGTGATTAGAACAAATTATATGAAAAAAATGTTTTGACTCTGTTCATTTTATTTTAAAAAAAAAAAAAAGCTCTCCTGAGGGTCTGATATACAGCTGCTTGGGATTGTATTCTTTTTCATTTCCTCTGAGGGAAAGATTGTTATCATTACTTTTTTTTTTTTTAATTCCAGCAAGCAAACCTGTACTCTTTAAAAAGTACTTAGAGAGCCATCCCATGAATAATTATATTGTGTCTATATATAAACACATAATATTTTCAATGATCTTTCAGGCAGAGAGCTTTCTGCATTGTAAGTGTGCAAGTGTAACTTGCACGGAGAGTTAATTTTCAAGGCTAATATAGCTTTCCTGCAAACACCTTTAGTCCTTTAGGGAGGTCAGCTCACTCAGGGCTGCTTGGCTTTCCCATCAGCAGCAGCCTTACCCTTGAGCGTTGTGCCCAGCATGTTGTTCACCAGCTCGGTCAAGTTAACAGCAGCCAGATCCACGGACTTCGCTGGCAGCTCTGGAAAAGAAGGAATGTCTCTAAGCAGCTGACTGCATGATGGGGATGCTAGGAAAGAGCTAGAAATCCCCTGCTTGTTTACGGCTTCAGGTGACAGAGATGGATCTGTTCAACAAGAAGCCTCTGGAATGGGAAAATGAAGTGGGCAGGATGTCCTTCAGGCCGCACCAAGGAAAAAAACATGGTGAGAAAATAAAATAGTCTGTGAATGCAGAGCGAAATCTGAAAATAAGAAGTGGGCAGCATAAAGGTAATCAACACTTAGGTAGGGCTCTACGTGGCCTGTCCCTTTTACCATGGCCAAGAGCAGGCTGCCAGAGAGCCTAATGAAGTCCTAACATTTGGTGCCCCCTCGTGCTGGACCATGTGTATTTACTTTAAAGAAAAGAATATTCAAGCTCTAATTAAAGAATAGAAGTAGATTTAGTATCTGTCACATTTCCTCCTTTCCTCCAGCCTTAAATGCTGCGTAGAACTGGGGTTAAAACGGAAGTAAATTGCACCACCTTGATAGCCATACTGCTATCAAAAGAATTAATCATAGCTGAATCACACTTTTATTTACAAGATGCTTTCACAGCTTTCTTTCTATTACAGTTCCTTATTTGCTTCTCCCAAATCAAATTTTCCAAAGTTGCTCTTGCTTTTCTCCTACAAAGTAGTAAAAAAGTAGAGCACTGCAGTATTGGTGTATGCACAGAGGACGGTCTGTGTGTGCATGACACAGAGAGACAGCACATTGCCACAAGGAAAAAGAAGCACAGAAAACCAAGATGAGAGCAAAATTGGGGAAAAATGCAGTTTTTCAGTGGTGTCATTATTAATTTTAACCATTGATAAATCAAGCATGCTTTAAACTCCATTCTGACAGGCAAAAAAGAAAATCATAGTCGCCCTCATGAAGGTTCACAAAGCCAAGAACCCTGCAGCACATGCAGCCCTGCTCTCAGCATTGCAGAAATCACCCAAGATTGGGAAGAATTTCTGGAAGGGGCTTGGACTTGTCACTAGCATGGAAGACAGGGAAGACATGTAAAGGAAAACAGAAGGACATGGAGAACTGGCGGGGAGTGCCAAAAAAGAGGGAAAACAACATTTTGGGTTTCCTGGGAGGATGGAGGTTATATTTGGCAGAGAGCTGGGCAATCATGACGAGGTGTCTGTGTCCAGGTGAAGAACCTCATCAGGAAGTGTCTGAGCTCACAGGCCCTGCTGGAGAAGATCCAGCTCTGTGGCTGGCACAGCACCTCCTGTGAGCTTCCTCCTGCACAGACCTGGTAAGCGGTTCCCGACCTGCAGTTCTTACCTGCGGTTGCCAGCACTACTGTGTGCTTTTCTTTCTTGTTTTCTCTTCGCATGCCTGAGGCTGTGAAGAAAATTAACATTGAGAAAATTTCCTCTGTTGAGCTAGCAAGTCATCCCATCTGAGCTATTTTGCTGGTCTCATTCATTAAAACATTATACTCATTGTCTCAGAAGTTGATGGGCATAGTCACTGTAAAACAGAGCACAGAGGATGTGACACAGCAGCTGATCAAGTATCTAAGAATAGGGATGTCTCAAAGGACCTGGCAGCTAAGGGAAGAAAACAGATTAAGCACTAGGCCCTAACTCAATCAAGAATCAAAAAGAGAACAATGGAGGCAAGCTGTTAGAACTGGGCTTGCAAACAACACTGACCATAAGAAACATAATATAAATAGGTTAAACCTAAAGGAATCAGCATCAGCCACACAGAATCACAGAATCACAGAATGGCTGAGGTTGGAAGGGACCTCTAGAGATCATCTAGTCCAACCCCCTGCTCCAGCAGGGACAGCTAGAGCATGTGGCACAGGGTGGCATCCACATATATATTTGTTGTTCAGGGCATGCGTTTGATAGAGCGTTGCTTCCAAGAACTATGTTCTTGGGATGGGACTGCAGAGAGATTCAGGAAATTGGACACACTTCCTGGGATTCCCTCTTGTAAAGGCAAGATGTGGAGTGGCAGTTTGGACCTCACAGGATGAGCTGAAGTACAAGAGGCTTGCTCTCCTGTTAGTGGAGCTGAGGGACTCCAGAGAGTGCTTTAGGCCAGAAGGCTCCCTAAGTGAACCAGGTCTAGGAAATGCTAAAGTCTCATGCTTCTCTGATGCTTGAGCTTCTCAGTCCATCCATCCTGTCCTGAGATCAGGTGGTGAGGAGAACTCACAGCCATGGTGGCAATGCCAGATCTATGTTATAACCTAATGGGCATTGTGGTTATGGAAGCAATTGCAGAAAAAATGTTTCTGTTATTCCCAGAAGAGAATCAAACCAGAATATTCAGCCTTACCTGTACTCCAAACCAGAGACAGACACAGAAGTCCCACACACATCTTCACATGCACAAGCCAACACCACCGCATTATGGACTCTGACTTCCCGTGGATTGGCTGCTCTAGGAGAAAGAAATGTGGTCATGAGAGAAACACTGACTCTCTGTGATGCCGAGATAAACCAGGTGATGTGAACACCAAAATAAAACTTGCTTATGTTCAAGGCAATACCAATCCAGCTCCTTTATTTACAGAACTGTTGCCAACCCAGCCATTCCTACTCTTGTAATCATTCTCACTAAGTCATGTGTCAGTTGCCTTACCTAGTTGCTCGTGAAATGTTAATAATGCTCTGCATTTCAGAGAAGGAGATGCTTTCCATGCACCAAAGATTTAGTTAGAACTGGACAGAAAAAATAATAAAAAAAGATGTTCCTTCTTTTTACTCTGGAGTATCAGAAGATGCCAAATAGTTATGTAGTTGTCAATTGAGGGGACAACATGAAAATTAGCAAAAGAAGTCCACCTGTTTTCTACATGTGAATCTTCTTCTCCTAGAATATATAATCATGGAAATGCACACAAAAAAAATATTATCTCGAAGATAATGCTGTTTTATTAACAAACTCTCATCTTCATATTTAAAATCTTTCTCATATTTAATTCACTGGAGAATTAAGATGCTCTGGACATAGCTAATTTGTGTTGAAGAGTTCCAAAGAGATTACTCCTTGAGATGACAAAATGATACCAAGCATTTCTACATGGAAAATGTCTGCCTTTGCTCTGCCAAATCTCACTCCATAGCCTTCACACTCCACCATATTTATCTGGACCGCACTAATACGCATGGGCAGAGTTCCATGTCCCACTGACCAGTCTAGTATCTCAGTCTGGCACTCCTTGTGACAATATTCCATGTCCTAGCACTAACTAGACTACAAACCATGTGTGTTTGCTAGTAACAGAGTCCCAGGACATCAGGTTCTCTGTTGCCCAAACTAGCAAAAGAACCCGTGTGTCTGCCCTTCATGAGAATTTAAGCTGTGTTGTGAAAGAAAGACACAGACATGGATAGTAAGGAACAAATAGCTGAAGAACCAGATGGAGAAATGGAAGTCTTAAAAAAGGTGACAGTAGAGGGATATTTGGAAAGAAGAAATTGAATTGGTGGGTGTGAGGGGTAAAAGTGGCTTGGAAATGACTGCTGAGCTGGGAGATGGGAAGATGCATGGGGAGCACAGGTTTCCCTGGTTTCCTTTTGGAGGGGGAGAGTCTCTCTGTGAAGCAGCCACCAAGAGAGACTAGCACCACCGTCCTCAGTATATGTGAGATAGTACTGTGGCAGCCCCTTGTTCCTTCTCCGCATCCTAGTGCGTGTCAGGAGAGACCTCACATCAAAAAATATTTATTTAAAACAAAGCAGGGGAGGAGAGGGAGTGGAACGGGACTGCTCGCTCTCAGTCCACCCTTACAAACTGATGCTCAGTTCTTGTGAGAGAGAGGAGACCTGGTTTCCAGGCCATGCTTCAATGAGCACAAGCTCTCCCAGATCTCCAGCCCACCGTGCTGGCACCAACACAGAAACCCCTGACATTTGTTAAAGGATTTCACAGACTGACAGGCAATTGCAGCTGTTAAACAAGTGTTCTCTCATAAAATGAATGATACACTGTAGATAATTTCCTAACAAGGATTCTGTAGATAAATTCCTAATAAGGATTTAACTTAATTGCTAACTTATTTAAGATGATACAGAGCTGCTCAGGGTTGTAGGAGAGTGAAAACAGTCTGACAAAGGACTCAGCAGAGCACATTGGAGTAGAGGGCAGAGAGAATACATGTGCAAGAGATAAAATAGAGGTGATCGAGAGGAGGACTGAGAAACAGAATTGTCTTTAAACACATTGAGAGAGAGAGAAACAGGAAAAAAAGGAGCTGACAAAATAACAAAGTAATTGAGAGTGGAGAAACACAAACATATGTTTGGAAGCATCCCATGGATGCAGAGAGGCACCTTCCTGCCCTCCTAAGTTTGCACGTTCCTGCCCTCCTGTACTGTCTGCTGAACTGCCAACACACAGTTTTCATCCTCATTCCTCATTACTTTGAACATTTGCTTTTTAATACGCTTTGCTCCAAATGCCTGATTCACAGCATGGTCATTAGTAACACAGCCATAAATTGACTGTTGTCTGAGGAGTGATTAAACACTATGGAATCAGTCAAGCAAAGCATCTAATGATTCAGACAACACACAAACATAACCTGGTAAGACAAACCACAAGAAGACAAATCCAATTGTATTTCCAGGAAAGAAATGTTAGGTCATTTTGTATAGAAGGAGTAATGCAGCTCTCTACATTTATAGGAGCCCATGTTTGATCTGAAAGCCAGATTTATCACTGTTGCATCCTGTGGCCAGATGCTTAAGAAGAAACTACGGAGAAACCTTGATATTAATAGCACTGCTCTATCACATTTTGCTCCTATCCTTCAAAGTTTAGCAACTGGCTTAAATTTGATGTATTAACTTTTAGTTTCTTTTGAAGTCTTTTTCTAGCTTTCACTTCTGGGTTTTAGCTACAGTGCAGCTAAATTTTGAAGCTGTCATCTTTGAAGATTATCCCTAGAGCCTGATATATCTTATCTCTTAGAAATGTATGAGCAATATGAGTACTAATTCCTACCATAAACATCAAATTTGCTTCACACTGGCTATCCAGATATCTAATATCTACCTTTCAGGGAGAAATCTTCATTACTTTGTAATTGCATCCTTTTTGTTTGCTAACACAAGTGACAGTGCAAATATGAAACCCTCACTGTACTCAGCCTTGAACTCATTAACGATTTCTATTTCAAAATACAAAGAGATTCATAGATACTAAAGGAAGAGGTGCTGCACAACTGTGAACAGGCAGGTAGATCAATCCATTTTTTTTTTTTTTAATTTCAGCAAATATTTGTTTTCCAAACATTTTTCTAATACAGGTTAGAGGTCAGAATTTTATTTACAAATACTGCTCATACATCTACTGGATACAGTAATCCCTCTCCTGTATTTATTTCAAGCTGCATGCTATTACTGACATTCATTTTACTTATAATTGTTGGACCAGAGGTCCCCTAAAGCATTGAACTGGACGTTATAACCCAGTTCAGGTTACCTTTGTATACTGACTAAGATTTTTATTAAATACCTATTTATTATTCTAGATTAACAGTAATCTTCAACAAACATGTTTATCAGCTCTGCTTCATTTCCACTCATTTTAATGTGTCAGATAACCATGAAGATTTGTTTTCATTTCTGCATTACAATGGGAGTGCAATCAGATACCAGCTTCCCCCCTCCCCATATCTTCAAGCTATGTGGAGCAGAACACACGTTAAGTGACTAAAGAAATTTTAAAAAGAGAGTCCTTAAGCAGTGATTGCCTTATCTCCTTGCAATTCCAAAATCTAAGAATCATCCCTCAGTTTTATGCACATCATAAATATAGATATAAAGAAATATTCCAAGTAAATACGAAAAGATGCCAGTGTTACTACTAGTCACTTGATTACCACTATCACTTTTAACTTTGTATTAATTTTCATGAGAATTTAAGCAATCATGTATTAAAAAAGTTGTGCTCGCCACATTCTCACCAAGCATTAATTGCACAGTCAAATGGTTTCCTTCAACTACACTTGAATCTGCAAGATTTGCAATAGCAAGTAATCTGTTAATATGAATTTACCTGATTTCTGCTGATGAAGAGGATTATCTTCAGAGATGATAGAAAAGTGAGGCTATCACTGGGTCCTCATGATCACTTAGTGAAAGACTTTGAGGGGACAGGCTTGGTAATCTTGCTTTAAAATGCCGGGAAAATTGTTATCCTGGTCCCAAAAGAAGCTAACTAAATGTAACACAAACAAAGTATCTGTTGAATCCCTAATAGAGTGACTCTGTGGCCGTTCAGGTCAGGATAGGAAGCTACTTTTGGCAGTAATGACTTGATCTGACAAATCAAGAAAGCTCCTTTTTTTCTTTTTTTTTCCCCCCTTTTAAAGGGACAGCTTATTTTACTGTAATTATGCCACTGTCACCTTGGTAGGAGAGATTAAGCCCCTTTGAAAACAATTTGGTCAGTCTTAGAGTTGAAACTTAAATGTCATTGAAAGAATGGATAAGAAACTTGAAGTGTATCTTAGCTATAGAAAATCTGATGGAACAAAATAGCAGATATTATAGAAAATTTCCTGGAACAGTGTTTAGATGATGACAAAGTTGAGAGAGTTGATGGTAACAGTGACATAAGGCGATTTCGGTGATGCTGAGTGATGCTTAGCATCATATAAGAGAGAATCACTGTTTGAAGTAGTGGGCTAAATTCTGCTCCAGTATACGCTAGTGAAAGACAAGTGAAATCAGTGGATTTAGACCCAAGATGATTTCAAGCAGATTATCTATTTGGTACCTTAGCATAGGCTGCCACAAACCTCAGAGTGAGTTAATGCGGTTGCTGTATTCAAAAATTGTAGTGGGCAAGGCAATATCTATCTTATTAAATTAAGTTTGCCCGGTGCTCTTCTGTGATGCTCAGGCCCACTGTGATGCCATGAAGTTCCAGGACGGCTGCATTCAAACCACCTACTGGGGTGGTCCTAGGCTTCTCCTGCAACAAGTTTGGGAGAGGTTGTGGAGAACATTTTCTGACCGACTTAGGGGCGCTCTGGGATTGTCCTACCAATTTCATACGATGGACATTCGGATTTCAGGATCTCAGAATGATCCCCAGCACCATTAAATTTACTTAGATCAGGTGTGTTTGCCTTTCACCTCAGTAACTTTCTTTTTAAGCACATTGTCCCAGTCTTGCACCTCCGTCATTACGATAGACAGAGCTGTGATGTAACCCAAAGAGTAAAGAAAATTATTGCAACAGCTAAAGAACTTTGACCTGACAATATGTCAAATATGTGAAAATCATTTTGCTGTTTTTGGAATAGTATCTTAGATACTGGGCATTCTGGTTTCCCACAGAAAACAAGTCCATCTTTATGTGGTTGGGCTGTCTTTCTGTTTCCCCCTCCAGCCTGTCTTCATCAAGAACTTCTGGTGCTCACACATGTTCCTGTGTGCACACACACTCATTTTTATCCTTGTTTTCTTTCCTTTTCAATGAAGAAGCATTATCTGTGGAGATGTCAGTGCATCTATAATTATACAATACTTTGTGGAAGTCACCAGGATAATAAAAGGCAGATTTTTGTGATTTGTGAATAAATACTGCAGCTTGAGGAACATGGAAACACCTTGTCTTTGACAAAACTTACCGTACTTTCATCGATTTAATTACCACTTGCTTCAATGTCTCATCAGTCAGAATGCGATGAAAATCTTCCCTGTAACAGCTGACAAAACCATGTATAGTCAGAAAAATTTGCGGACTGGGATCCCTTCCAACTGTTTGAAGTTTGGCTATGAAGATAATGTGACTTTCAGCAGGTTCTACCTCATGCTGTGTTTCATCCTGGGACTCTGTAATTTTACCTTTGCCCTTCTGCAGAGTGATGCTCGGGTGCTCAGGAAAGGGACTTTGTTCAGGCCCAACATTGAATCTTGGGGACAATGTGATGTTCTCACTCAGAGCACCACTGAGCAAGCAGCTTTCTCAGGAGTATAGGCTTTAAGCGCTGCCTTTTTCCCGTGTATCTTTGTTTGAACAAAGCAGTGATATCATCACTATCATCCCCACATAACAGGAAAAAATATCAACTTTTAGGATGTTCTCAGCAAAGTATTACTGTATGTATTGTTAATCATATATATTAGCAAGCAAATGCATTAATTTGCTGAAGATCTGTCACTAATGCACACATGCAGGTGAAACTCCTGTGAGCAGTAGGAGAGCAGAGGATGTGGTCTGAGGTTCGGCAAAGAAGGGAGAAAGAAAAATCTTAATGTCAGTGCTTTATTTTTCTGTGTACATGGAACAACAGTGTGGGAGAAATGTACTATTTCTTAAGTTTTTTTTTCTTATACAGTTTAAACACAAGTTGCTATGGAGCAATTGCAATGTGTATGTGACTGCCAGGGCTCCAGCAACATGTTCTGGTGACCCAGGCCAAGTGGGCAACCAGCATCCTCTTCCAGCCACTTCTGCTCCCACCCCATCCTCAGAGACATCTGCCACTGCCACCACCTTCTGGGGCTTTAGCCACTTCTGCCCTTCCTTAGAGGGGACCTGCAGCACATGGAGTCCTCAAGAGGAAAATCTAGTGCAGCTACCCAACTTACATGCCTAATATGATGAGATATATCCAAATATCCAAATAAAAAAAAACATAAAAAAAAGATAAGATGCTAATGTGGAATAGAAGATGAAGCATTGTGTAAAAAACCCTGAATCTAGACATGCAATAGATTACCATTTTTTTAACTTTAATTGTACTTTATTATACTGTGATAAAAACACCTTTGAGTAGCTGTTTAAAAAAAATTTACTTAGAAAAGTAGCAACATTGCAAATTACACCTTTTTTCCTAAGAAAGACTGATTATATTTGATTATTTCTCCTATGTCTCTCTGCCATTACAGCTCTTTATTAATAGAGAGCTTTTAGAGAGTATTAAGTTAACTCTATTAATAGTTAACTATTAACTACTGCGTTAACTCTATTTTGAAATGCAGTAGCTCCTTTTTATTTGAAACTGCATTTCAAAGTTAACATTACTTTTAAAATTCTATTTTATTTATATTTGCATAATTTTCATTAATGACCACTTCTCTAACTGAATGAATGTTTTTTTCCGTTCTTTTAGAAGAAAAACCTCATCTCTTAAAGGAATAATGAAGTATATATATTAACACTAACTTATTCATTTCCTTAAAACTCTTTCATATTTCTTTCTCTCTTTCTCTCTGTCTTCCTCTTCCTCTCTCTCTCTCTCTCTCTTTCTTTCTTTCTTAGCCCTGGTCTATGTTCTGCTGATCTTCTGCAGCTGACATAAGGAAGCAGGAGAGAAGGAATCAGGAGAGAGAGGGCAATGCTGGCTGGACCCCTGGGTTACCAACTACCAGGGACATAGCCCTGAAGAACCTTCTTGGAGGACATCTTCTTTAATGGCAGCTCAGAGCTCCCATGAGTCTGTGCTGTGGGACTTGCCGTTTCTGACTCCTTCCTTCTCCGTGATCCAACAGGATTCTCAATGTTACTCAAGAGGTTGTTTTATTCAAGTCAATTTTCAATACTCTGAAAAGAGTCTTGAGAAACAAAGCCCTGCTAAACACACCTTTAGAAGTAAGGGAAATATACACTGAGAACCTCCACCTCTGATGCTGATATTTGTGCAATACTGGAGGTATCAATATTTACTTTTTTTTTAAGGTATCAACATTTACCCTTTTTAAACCACTGAGAAGTCTTGTCCTCATTCTGCTCAGGTGAGAACAATTTTATGCACCAGCATCGAGACTACATAGACGTAGGCAGAACCTGCAGGGGTGAAAATCCCCTGAATTCAAGCAGGGCTCTGCCTGAGGATGGTCATCATATCTTGTTCTCAGTTCAGAATTTGTTTCTTAAAAATCAAAAACAATGACTTAATAAAACCCAGCAATTTGGCATGTTGGTCATTTGGGTGAAAGTTGAGGAAAAGCTTTAATGCAATATATTTCAGTTCAGGTGAACAAATGATGAATGGTTTACCTATTGTGACTGTGAAATACCCATTTAAATGTCATTGCTGTGGCTGTCTGCTTTTCTTTGTGACAGGAATAGTTTCCTGCTCAGTTCAATGCGGAACCTTCACTACTATGGTTACTAAATAATGTTAATGCATGCTAATGTTGTATATAACGGGATATGTGTGTATTTAAAATTCCTTTGAACTTACCTTGACAAATAAATAATAAAGGGAATAAAGAAAATGCTAGTGCTGTACAAAGTCCTTAGTGTTTTGTGGAAAATAGAATCCAAGCAATTCAAAATTCCATGCTCTGATAGATTAATTTTTAAAAATATATATTATTAATCTTTTTAAATTTTGCTGGAATTTCACTATCCTAATTAAATTGCTTGGATGCTGTACTATTTCAGGATTTTTTGTGAATCATTCCTGATTTGCAGGGATATAGAAACTGAATCAGAACATGGCCTCTAATCACTGCTGCATTTCACATTTTGAGCAGAGCTGGTTTCTTAGCGGGAATCATGAAGCAGAAGTTACAGGTAGAATTTTCTGTAGAGTCACTGTACCATTTTCTCGCTGGATCCAACCATATCTTTGAAAATCGGTTGATCTTCTCCTTCTGTCTCTTCCAGGACAATTCACCATTCATCCTCCTCTCTCAAATGATAGGATGTGACTCACCTCATCTCATTCAGCTTTCTGAAAGAGATGGGTTAGTCGGAGCTGGTAACCTTTAGCTCTGTAGTTCAGAAAGATGCTAGTTAGAGACAGGCACTGTCCGATGAGCACTGCTCTGAATGACTTGCAATAGGATGTGTTGAGCCTCTTGAGCTTAGTGAGCCTATTGATTTCCCTCCATTCATTATACACAAAATATAACTAGAACAAAAAACGGTATCTTACACATTATACATCGAACTGCTATGTGACTGCTGCTATTGAGAGAATTCACACCCTATACATCTGGTATTTCAGCACTATATTGAAGCATATGAAACTACAGATGGAACTGTTTGCAAGAGAGATGTTTGGGACATCAATAACAACTTCCCTTCCATGGAAGACATTTTAAATGGCTATTCCAACCCCAAAGTCCTCCTGTAGGGTAGCAGGGTAAGCAGCT
>JAWLRI010000873.1:2664553-2722817 GCA_034781795.1 Crypturellus tataupa
AAAAAGAAAAGTGTAGAACGTGATGCAGGTGTTTAAGACCATCTCTAAATGCTAATACAGAACAGAGACTGTTACTACCAAAATGGAAAATGCAAATATGTTTAGGTTTTGGCAATACACCGAGGGTCACAATATGGTTGTTCTGCTCTGGGTCCAGCACAAGTACATTGGATGATTATGGCCATCTAAGCAGCCCCCTGATTTCTAACTTTGACATTTGAAACACAAGACTTTATTAAAAGGGACTTAAATTAGGGGGATGATCATTAATCCTAATGTGGTAAATTTCCAACAACAGTTACTCCCAACAATGTTAGGGGGGCCCCGTCAGGTTTTGTGCTGGATAATGATCAGGATTTATCCCAAGGCTGCAAGTCCAGATACTATGTGTCTATATAGATTATATCTAAACACAACAGCTACCCTTTTCTACAGCTAGCCCAAACCAACTATATATTTTTCCTATTTTCCAGAGGTCTCTTACCTTGTCTGAAGGTATTTTATTCTGGACAGCATATCAAGATGCCCTGCTGAGTATTGCTCTATCACATCCTTTACATCATAAGGCCTCAAGGTCTCCTTGAATTTTTTTTTATAGAGACGAAACTGTAGAATTCTGCATAATAAACAGAATATTGGTAACTCCTTGCATCAGTTCCACTGCAATTATTTGTGACTTTATAGAACAATTGAAAAATACTCTGGATTTTTGGAAATTAAATACATTATCTCCCTACAAAGTAATAAATTATAAGTAGTGAATCTGTAACATCAGTGACACTCCATTTTTCTAAACACATATTTGGGTTTTTTTCATAATTGATAGGCTATTTTTTTCTCTAAAAATATAAAACATTACATTGCTTTCTCAGCTGTCCACCATAACTGGACATCATTCAAAGCTACAATACAATGCAATGCAACACAAATTATTGGCAGTTTTAAAACAAAACTACAATTCAGCCTATTCTAATACTAATTTATAGCACAGATAGTGCCAAAGTATTTGAGCTTGGTTTTCATTTTGAAGCTAGGGAAGATTTTGAATAGTAAATGTTAACTACTTAGAAATGTGGATGTTAATAAATCAATCGTTCAAGTTGCAGGAGCAAAGAAAAGCGCCCTTGAAAAAAAAGCAAAATAACATTAATTTATCCTAATAACTAATTATATAGCTCTCATAATAAAGTTCAGTGCATGAAAGAGCATTTGAAAACTGCTTTGTTTCTTGTTTCCATTCTATTCTTTTTATATATTAGCTCACACTGTTATATGTTGGTGTACAAATAAATACACCTAACGAATGAAAAATACATATGTGTAAAGAATGAAAATTCTTTTATTTGTGTCTTAGGTTTGGGATTTGAGGATGTGCTTCATTTTCTTATGTTTGAATTGTGCAGTTGTTGTGGACTACTACAGTTCTGGCCTTTTTTTTATTCATAGTATAAGCTTTTTTTAACTTTTTAAAATATATAGAAGCATTCATGTGACAACGGCATTTCCCATGTTTAAACAGGTTTTCTGCTATTTAACTCTGTTGCTCATAAAGCTTTTGGTATTCAAAATTTAAAAATGTAACCCAAGCCAATTCTTGACCAACTAAATAACAATAGGTCTATACTAAAAAAGGAAAAAAGAAGGACTAATAAAATAACTTAGCTCATGATTAAATTTACAGGGAAATTACATGAATCAATTTGATTTGCACAGGATGTGGGAGAGGATGTTTTGCAAAAGTGATAACAACCTGTTTTGCTGAGGAAGGGCAATGGGATAGAAAATGGGACAGATGTAAATTCTGTGTCAGAAACCAAGCGGGTATTAGGAAGAGAGTTGGGAGGAAGAAAGCACTGGTGGGTATCAGGAGCAGAGCCTCTGGAACATTGCTTTCAGCACACTTGAGAAAACATATAATAACTGGTTCTCCTGAACATGACTGGACAAAAAACGGGAGAAAACCATTCTGAATTTTATTTCATTTATAAATGTCACTCAGGAAACTTAGACTTGGATCACGGATGAAAAGGATGAGATGAAGAGAAACAACATCACATTTATGCACTATATTATTATACATTATCCAGTCCTTTATTCAAACCAGTCCCCAGTTATGGGTCAATAAACTGTGAGCTCTGATGAGGACAAAATGGTCTTACAAATAACTGCCTATTTGGAATAAAGACTACCTGCACAGCATTTTCCTTTCCCAGCCATTGCCCAGTCAGTGGAAGGTAAGGTAATGCTGGAGGATAGAAGACTGACTTTTCCACATTTTCAGATTTAAACCACAAAGGAACTTGTTGGCATGACAGAGCAGCCATGAAAAAAACAAAGTTTAAAAGATGTTATCGAATTGCAAATTTCAAATTGTCTAGTTCAGACCTGGAAAAGTTATATTCTCTGGTAACGCAAAACTTAATCTGTTATACCAGGAACTAAAAACTTTACAGACTGCAATAACCGACTCCTAAACGGGGAGGAGGGCAGTTTGCCCTTGCAGGGACTGCGAACATAGGCAACCATAGCCAGGGGTAATGCAGCATCGGTCCATATGTTTGTGGCTGATTTAAGGACATAGTTAAGTTAGCCAGGGGGCAGAATCAACTTCCCTGAGGCTCCTCCAAGACAAAGAAGAAAACTCTATAAATTCTGGTGCACTCCAGATTTGTGATCTTTCACTTGGAGACTGTAACTCCCTGGCAAAAACATAACAACTGCCAGATTTAATAACATTCTCCAAAAAAAACGAGAGTATTTTCTAGTGGAGGTAGTTTTGGGGAGAACAGCGAAGAGAATTCTGAGTGGATGAATAACAGGGTCAATAAACAAATTTCATGTGCTTGACATACTAAGTGCATTACCAAGCTTTATTAGGATTTTTTTTAGCCTTAGGGAATATCCCTTGTGATCCCAAACTAGAGTTGGCACATGTCATAGGCTGAAGACTGCCTTGAGTTCTCATCTCTCAACTGCGATCTCAGCATTTATTAAAATATGAAAGTTAAAAAATACATTGTATACTCATACAGTTGTAAATAGAAAAGACGAGTCAGCTGAAAGTTTATTTCTAAGTGAAAATTCCTATCTTATATAAATGCTACAGTCAGTAAGCTGAGCAAGATACTTTATTTGCAGCATATTTTAATGATAAACCGTATACAATATTATTTTATATGAATATGTTTAGATATTTTCTTGTGCAAATATCATTATCAGTGTTAATGAAAGACATTTTCCTTTCTGCATATTTTGCAACAAGGCTTTAAACAAGGTGTGATTCTCAACATATTATAACAACCTAACCTCTTGTGTTTAAAAAAAAAAAAACAATAGTGACAGGAAATTGTGTAAAATTGTGTTGATGTGATTTCCTGAAACACCAGCTTTCAAAGATAAAGTGAGCAGAGAGGACATTTACCTGACAGCTCGGATGGCCGTCTTGAACGTGGGGATCATATCTTCCATGAGGAACTCATTGCTGTCACCTCTATCTTCCGCCATGGGTTCCCCCGTTCCCGCATCTGCAAAGCAGGCCAAAAAGAAGTGTGAACATCTGACCACAGCATCATCAGAGGGAGCTGCATAATGTAAACAAAATGTAATTTAGAAAGGGAGTATCTGTAGCATTTCCTCTTGCTCTAGGCAGCTCTTACATTCAAAATTCTGCGAGCACAGGTATAAGACACACTATCTGAGAGAACTCCTCTCAAATTCCAGGCACTTTCCTTCCAGATTCCAGGATCTTTCCTTCTTTTCAAATGTATTTAAAAACTCCTGGTTGTAGGAGCTTATACAATTATTTACCAAAATTGTCTTAGGTAAGGCTAGAAAAAGTCAACTTGTTTTCCCACACTGTTTTGGGCTCTCTTGGGTGAAGACACCCAAGCCCCCTGTGAGGACAGCCAGACCCCGTCCGTGGCAGTGCAACTAACACTCCTGAGGCTGTTCTCTGGCACAGAGATCAGCGGGCACAATAAAGGAAAAATTGCTATTTAGACACTGTTGGACAAAAACAGGGAAATGGGTGTCTAGGGATGTGGAGAAGAGAAATGCCCTGTGATGCTGCGTGGATGCTCATGGGGCAGCTGCCTCAGGGAGAGCAGGAGGGAAATCAGCCAGGGAAGCAAATAAGTTCAAATAAGCTGATTCCATCATAAGTTCTATATCAAATCATTTGGTGTTTTTCGGAGGGCCAATGACTTATTTCGAGCATTGTTTTGCCTGGAATCCAGTATTCATTTTCTGGAGCCTTCCCAAATGTGCCATGCAAACCCAGGAATGGTGACCCATTCTCGGTCCACAAAGTTGCAAATCTTCAACAGAAGATGTACAGGAATAAAGTACAATGAGGAGAAAAGGGAATGGATAGAAAGAAATCAACACAGGGCTACCTTCTGAGCTTTGCCAAAAAGCATACGCTTTCATTCGGAATGCAGTGCGAAAACGCTCCTTATTATTCAAGCCAACATTCTTAGGCTCTTTTGAAGGACTTTCTTCAATGGCATCTACATTCAGAGGGGTAAATAGCTTTCCTTTAGTATTGGTACCACGAACCCGATCCAAGAGACCCAGCTTTTGGCTACAAAATAAGCAAAAGTAATCATTTTCCTCCTTTGTACATTTTTAACTTGTTTTCATGATGCTTTGAGTACACAAGAGGCTAAATCAATGTTTTGTACATAAAGACACTGCTGGGGCTACCATAATACATCAATGTCTTTGTAAACACTAAGCTTCACAGATGATTAACTACCTTTTATGAGCATTTTTTTATCAATGTTAAAAATGTTACCGGAGAGTCTTACTATCTTCTCTATATAACACATAAGTGCTTCTGCTCCTATAGAATGTCAGAAGCATTACATTTATCATTAAGACAAGAAACAGCACTATTTAGACACTTATATTGTCTAATGATAAGGATGCTTGGCCCTCTCAGTTCATCGCTTTAAGAACTGCGTTCATGGCAGGCTATTAAATGAATAACTCATGTGCATAGCCAGGAGCAAAAGAAACTTAGATGTGCTATGGACCAAATAAACTACAAGCAAAACACTGGAAAGACATCACCAAGCAATTATTTGATACAAGAGAGAACAGGTTGCCCAGTTCTTGCCACTCTTAAATTTCAGACTTCTCTCATTAGACTAGGAATTGAGGTGACCCAAGCAAACTGTGATATAGTGGTGTATTTGTTCCTCTCATGATTCCTTGCACTGTCTTCTTACAGATTTAGTGAGCAAAGACACTTCTCCTTCAGTGACAAAGCTTATCTAGAATCTCCCTGTCTGCATCTACCTATCTGAGCAGCATCAGTAACCCTTCTTACAGCTTGATGACCATAACCATCTTAGGGGCAATTATGAATACTACTGAAAGTAGCAGCACGAAAGCTATTTGCTAGTGATTGAATCAGCTTAAATATGCTCTAAAGACTTTGTAGAAGAAAGATGGTGTAAGTATTTCATTTGCTTTCTCTTTTTATTACTTTAGTACTTGCTTACTGCACATTTGTTGAAAATTGTGGAGGGATGGGAAAAAAGTTTGCCTTTTAAACCACTCCTAGATATTACAGTGTGGGACAGGTTTAGATAGAGATAAATTGAGTGCAAACAATCTAGAAAAGCTTCGGAGATGGAGAAATGGAGAAGCAGATTATGGCCAAAGAAACCAACGCATGGATTTAAAGACACATATGATGACTTTGCAACTTTCAAAGCAGGAGTAATCCTAACAAGAATACTGGGATTTTACAGCCTGCAAAGTTCCTACTTGGCTTAAGAATTGCAGATCACAGCTGTCTCAAGTCTTTTACATATCATTGCCAGGACTGAGGTTGGTGATGTGAGGATCAAACTAATATGTCTTTCAGTGAAGAATGATGCATGCAGGGTTCCAACAAATAATTTTCTTTCTAACAAAAAGAAAAGGGGTGACAGGGGTGATCTTGTGACCCATTTTCAACATAACTATCACTTCCCTAAAGTTTACGAGATCTTGTTTGAGAGCAGTGGTGCTTTGTGAAGCAAAGAATTTGCTTTGACTCCATCATACTTCTGTGAAATTAGGTTTTTTGTAAGATTCAGATACTATAGATAGGAAAAATATATAAAGAAGCTAAACTATAAGCTTTCAAAGGGCATGAAATGATGAAGAAAACTAGTCATCTGAATGACTTATGCATGACTTTTTGTGCATAAAGCGGGGAAACCAAATTTTAATGTCTCACTAGTAATGAGAGCAAACTTTGAAGAAGGAATTGATTTTGTTAAGGATTGCCAAGAAGCATATGACATCATGACAGGATTTTAATTTAAAGGAAGGCACAAAAATATCTAGTTGAGTGACAACAGAGCCAGCCAAGCAATGTAAACTTCTGGGACCCTAAATGTCAGACAGAGTGAGCTTGTGAGGTTTCCAGTGTGAAAAACCGACAGAGCAATGAAGCATTCTTGTCATCACTGTAGACCGAAAGAGTCTGTAAAATAAGTTACAAAGTGGAATAAACTAAAATAATTTTAGGATAAGAAAGTCTGTTCTGCTGTAATAAAATAATACATATTTTTCTCCAGGTCTAAAAATTTGTATATGCAACAGGCTTGTTGCATCAGCTTTTCCTCATGAGAGAATTAACAAGTCAGCAGTGATAGGTGAATCTCAGATGTTTTTTTCAGAAATGTATCCAACATCTCCTAAGTAAGGAGGATATATATCAGGATTTCAAGACCTAACATCTTGATCCAAGAGCTTTCAGAAAGACTTTGCAGAATGAGAAGGAAGCTTCTCTAAGGATGAACTCTAGCTTAAAACTTGAATTTTGTTTAAAGGTGGGACATGCTCACCCACAACCCATTAGTTTAGGATAATCCATTAAATCTCACAAGACTTGGTTTAGTTACTGTATGGAAACGTTCTAATAGAAAGAATATGTTTAAGGCATAGAGCCTGAAGTTGAAGAAGTAGAAAAACAGTGACACAGAGGTTTCATATTGCTTATTTATAACTGTAGATTACTATAATGGAAGAAGACAGTTGTCATTACACATGGCCTCTGACTCTTCCCCCAACAACCTTCTGGAGCACATACCTTCAAATGAAATTAATGCACATTAGGTTGTAGGATTTTCCATCAGTTAGGTGATAGAAGAAAACTAACTTAGGAAGATCCTGTGAGGAACATAAGCTGTAATCAGAGGCTATATCTGTCATAATTTGCCCCTTCAAATCCCTATATGAAGTGCTTTCCTTACCAACGGACAAGAAGGCAGTGCAAGGAGCTATGGAAGCCAGACCAACAGCAAAAGTGATCTGTGGACAGCACAGAGAATTCAAAACATCCACCTCATCATTTATTTCAACAAAAGGCCAGGAATCTTTGCCACATAGCGATCTCAGAAAACGAATCATGAGGTTTCATATGGTCCCAGATTTCATATGCTCTTCGAAAATCAAAATAGATCTAAATATTCCTCAGCACTCATCACAAAAGACGACTTATCTGCTGCAGTTTTCCCCATTGTATATATAGTCACAGCATTTGCTTTTTAAAAATTTATTTACTTTTTTTTTTTTTTGAGGTGATTAATATTAATCCCAAGCAAAACAAATTTTCTTTCTAGGGCAATTTTTTGCTTTGGCAAGTGTTAGTTCAGGAAAATAATTGGAACCATTGGTTGCTCCAGCATATTAGGTTTAGAGGCTGGAATTTATATTGTCTTTCCTAAACTGTCCAAAAAGTTAAATGCCATATCCAAGACTGTTCTCTAGATTCTTTTTTTTTTAAGTCAACGGGGAGTTGGCAACCTGCAGAGCACATTTCAGACCTGTTTTTGTTTGGGATGACTTGCCAGTTGGGAGAACTTGTCTCTCATTATTGACTAGAAAGGGATCTAAATTTTAAAAATAATAGAAAAGAGCTCTAACTAAGCTAAAGATATTTGAACTGAATCATATCTCATTAATTGAATGCTGATAGTTAATCCCCAAAGTATCACCAGACTCATAATAGCATGTTTATACAAGAAATATAGAAATTTTTGTTTGAATCCAGGCAGCCAGAGCAGTAGAATGATTAGGAAATCACTCATGAGCTTCATTTAAAAAATACAACAATATACTGTATACAAAAACAATTTTTTTTCACAGACAAATAGCTAGCTTTCATCAGAGAAACAAAGGACTTCAGTTTCTCTTTGAAGGGATTAAGTCTGGGTCTGCTGGGGTTTTTGTTTTCTTCCCCCTTTTTTCTTTTCTTTCTTTTTTTAAGAGTAAGGAAACATTTGTTTTCATGACACAGTCTTCTTATTAAAACAGCATGCGCATGGCTCAGTCTCAGAGTATGAAGCATGCGCAGATCACATCATCCTCCATGAAGAGTGGCTAGGACAGCGGTTCCCACCCATGGGCTCATGTGCTGCCACTTGTCTTTCAGGATCCCCTGGTCAACATTAGTGACCCTTGCCCTGCTTGGGATGCTGACCCCTCTTCACTCAGCTTTTTTTTTTTTTTTTTTTTTTTACATTCAGAGAAGCATAATTCCTGATTTCCAGTGCAATTCTAAAAATTGAAAGGACTTCATGCCTCCCCAAAATGCTACTAAAGGTGAAGAGTTGTTTCTCTGGCCAATTTGAGTATATGATCACTATTTGTCTCACGTTCCACTGCATCCTCTCTCTTGTGGTGGAATAAAATATTCCCCCAAACCTGTGTCCTTCAGGTGGAGTCCTTTGGGGATAACTCCATAACTCAGCAGGATGAACAGACAGCCATAAAGTGAGGGAGGCAGATGCAGTGCAGACTCCGTGGCATGAAGTCTTGATGCTGAATTATTTGGGAATATCTGAGATAAAAATTTAGTTGCTGGGCGTAGAATGAGTTGAGGAGGTCCCTGGGATCTGCAGCAGACATTCTGCTCTTGCTCAGTATAAGGAGTGGGAACCACTGAACTAGAAAAACTGGTCCAGAGACAGTCATGCAAGGATATAATGCAGTTACATCCCATCATGCAAACCAGATACTCTCCTCTCTGGGCTTTGCCTACTGCTGAAGTTTCATACACAATTAGTACATGTATGAGAAGAAAAATAAAGAATTAATACTAACAGAGACTCAAACACAGTCCCCTGCCATTTATTTAGCACTTTCACCCTCACAACCAGTAATAATAAGGGGTTTCTTTCCCTTTGGTCTTAAGTAACTGAAAGCAAAAGGTAGTCATGTTTACTTCAGTATTTTACTGTATTAGGAGCTACATTTATTTAGATTAACTTAGCTTCAGGGAATCCAACTTTTGAATGAGACTGTCAGAAATATTCTGCTTTGAATTGTTCGTCATGGAAATTAACACAAAACTGATGTTATGAGAGCAATGAGTCCTGCTGAATATTTAATCTGCAATGAATACATCCAATTGATCTCAAACAGCACATGTGTTTTCTTGATAGAAGTCAGGGAGCATTTGCCTCTCCCAGAGTGCTTCCAGCCTTTTGCCAGTCCACCTTCCCTTGTAAATAAATTAAATAATATTTAATTCTACCGTGGGGAACTCAGAAAATGTTTATCCTCAGAACAATCGATTGCAACTTCTTCTGAAATAATGCCTTCATTTCAAAGCTACTTTGCACTTAATTTGGTCTTAACTTGCAAGTTTCTAATGTCTGAGCTGAAGTAGTCCTCTTTTAGTCAATAACATTCCTTATTCTCTCATGGTGCGTGTTCTCATTGGTATATAATGCAGGCATAACTCCATGTCCAAACTCACCTACCATCCACATTTTTTGCCCAGACATGTGAGCACCTTAGGCTGAACTTTGGTGCACTTCAGAAAGAGAAAGCTCCCTCATCCACACCATGTGCTTTTCCAATCTCCCTCTCTCCCCTTTTTTTTTCCAACTACACAGTCTAAAGTGATTGGAAAAAGGCAAGAACAAACAGTGTCACATCCAGCCCAATAGACAAATAAACCTAGTTCATTTCTTTGTGAGTACAGCACGGATATTCTTTGCCAAATGAAGTAGTCAGTAATGTAAACAGAAAACATGTGGATTTTGACCTACTTTTTTCTTGGTGAACATATCTCTATGTATCGACCACTGGGAAGCAAAGCAATTGCAAAGTCAACATCTCTCAACAATTTTGCGTGTGCCAGTCAGACAGCAAAATATGGAACTTCTCCAGCTGCCCTTCAAAAGCTGAAGAGCTTTGGCTAGGAAAGCTGAGCTGCCTGTAGATGATTTCATGCTACGGGAATGAGGTAAGAATGAGAACAATGATATGAATTACATGAAGATGTTTGTATGGAATAAAATGAAACAAAATGCTTGACAATGTAGTCAAGGTATTAGTATTTCCAATTACATGTCTTTCAGATTGCTCAAATGCTACAATGCTACTAATTATTTCTACACTCCTCTTCAGGAAAATAAAGTTCCTGTCCCAGATCAGGAAGATATTTAAGATATTTAAGCATGTTCCTAATATTAATATGATCAAAAGTATCTGCTTGTTTTCCCCTTCTGACACATATTCTTTAAATGAAATTGTAGGGGAGTTGCTCCACTGAACTCAAGCACAAAATTACCTGCATGTATTTCTATTGATAGGGTTAGGACTTTATTTAGATTTAGAAGATCTTATAGAATATTTTTCACCTACAGATTTTTAAATGCTTTGCAGAGCAGGTCAGTATCATTCCCTTTATACTGAAACAAAGAAAAGCACTTGTTTCTACGAAGATCACTTGCAGAGCCAGACTAGATCCAATGATTTCCGAACAGCAGAACAATGAACTATCTGCAAGATCATGCAACTTCCTTGCTACGCTTAAGAAACTTCTCACTCTCATCTCGTTTTTTTTTTTTCTTGTGGTTAGATGAAGTACTGTAGCAAAAAAAAATAATAATAACAATACAGGCAGAGAATGGCATGCAAGAAATATGAAACGAGAAAGGCTCATTTGTTACTTGAACGTGTATACCTAAGTTTTCTTGTGAGGCTTGATCCAAAGAATGACTCCCTACTAAACATGACATTACTGTAAAGTGAAGAAAAGTTATTAAGATGAGGCATTAATGATTATTCATGAAAATCTCTATGAAAAAGAATGGGAACAGCCTTTCATTGTAGTTCATAGAGTGTGTAAATCAGAGTGGCTTCCCTCTTTGGTCAGATGTATGAAGAAGAAATGCTCACAGTACCATTTTCCAGCTCTGCAAAACATGATTTTATATTCATTATGGTGCTATTACTGTTATCATATGTAAATTCACCGCATTATATGCATTATTTCACAAATACATAATAGAAGGACTAGTACAGGTTCTGCCTTTTAAAGATGCCAAAACATCTTTTTAAAGACAGACAGATAACATTTATCTTGTGAGGATAGGACACAGGAATACATCGCTTTTCTGCACTTACATAATAATAGATCTAGGACTGAACACACTATCCTGATATCTGTCTCTACAGCTGGGCGGTGCTCTTTGCAAAATTAAAAATCTGATGCAAGATAAAAATCTGGTGTAAGGCCCTAGGAGAAAGCTCAAAATCCCTAGCTGTTGCTGTACATGGAAATGACTAAAAATTCATACACTAGTTAAAAGTTAACAGTTACCCAAAAAAATAGGTCCACAACTCCTTCCTCAAACACAGATGTAAAAAGTTGAAAAAGTTGTTTCAAAATAACCAGTATGTCCTTCAAGCAAAAACTCACCCTAAAGGAATCAGAAAATGCAAGGCAACAAATGTTTGCCAAATGTTGAAACAGCTCCAATGAAAATTAATTTATCTTCTTCAAAAATCTCGTTTCTTGGGAGCTAACCTGATGAAAAGGCTTTACAATGTTTGCAGATAAGCAGCAGCCCAAGGACATTCAGATTAAGTGGAAACAGGAAATCCTTCTTTCTCCCTGCAGGTGCAATTGCTATCGACGGCTTCAAGTGCTGGTAGCCTATGGCATTGATTAAGCAAAAAGCTGGGGGCCCCTCTGCCAAGAAGTTGCTGAATGCCCCATCAGTGAGGAATGGAAACCACAGCCCCCTGGTCTGGGGACGTGGACAGCTCATGTAGGTGCAGGGAAGACATCATCGTGTGCACCACGTTCCCTCGCTGTCTACATGACCCAGCCCACTGGCTGACACAAGATCAGTCTGATGTGGTCTTCACATGGTCTCATGTCTTCACAGCTTTCATTTAAAGGAAGGGGAACTTCAATAAAATTACAGGCTGCTGTAAAAATTAAATCAACTTTCTACCACCGCTTTTTCCCATACAACATTGTTTTTGGATATAGCTTCTTAAACTCTTTTCCAATCTATTGTCTCTCTTTCCTGTGTCTTCCCAAATAGTCTAACCACAAAGAGCTCAATCTAGCTGTTATTCTGTCCAATTTCCAGGTTCTGATTCCAATGTTCAAAGGATCTACCCAAGTTTAATTTTTAAAAAGATGGATATGCTATATAACTTTCTCACTACACTATTAAACCTTGATACCTGCCACTTAAAGCATTATCCATTCTCAAGTTTTCATATAGCCAGGTTTAATTTTAATTTCTAGCTGATCATATTTCCCAGATCCTCTATGAGAGCTTTAGACCAATTCTTCACTCTCCTTATCAATCACTGTTCAGACAACATACTTTATTACTACAACTTTCCCAATAGGTACTTCACGGGTTCAAAAGCCCGTGGTACTGAGGGTACTTATGCACTTTTCTTTCTATTAGGACAGCATTCCCTTATTGCTCACTTATTTCAATACACGCCTAAAAGAGAACTGCAGTAGAATATGAGTAATGCTTTCCATATGGTTCTTCCTACTTCCTACTATGGTAGGAAGAAGAACAATTTCTTTTTTCTATTATTATTATTATTATTATTATTATTATTGTTGTTATTATTTTGCAATTATCAGGTCTGTTTATAAGAGTTTTATTAAAGATGGGAGGCAGGATAGTCAAAATAACCAGATTTTAAGCCTCAGTCCTGTGTCTACTGAAGTCAGTGGATGCTCCTGCAAGTACCATCATTTGTCTGTTTACCTTGAGGGTTTCCAATCCTTTTACTGAATATTTATTGTTTATTTCTAAAAACTCCTTTCTGCTGACAGGAAGACTCCAATGCAGGAGTGATACGGACGATTTTGCTGAAGGTTATTACTTATGTGACAAAATAAAAGCAAAACACAGGCTGGTAGAATGAAAGGTTTTGGCATTATGTTTTTAAAGATTCTGGGCTCTGAGTCATATTTTTCATTTTTTAACATGATGCATTTGTGTAAAATGACTTCTTCAAGTTGGTTGAAAGTTACAGTAATTCAGAAGGCAGTTAATAAACTGTTCAGTCATTCCAGGTGTGGGATGACCTCTAGGAGAGCTGTAACATGGCAAATGACAGTAACTATTTAATTGCCTAATTTTAATACATTGCTATACCTGCAGCAGAATCCACTGACTCCAGTTATATATCCAAAGTATTTAAGCACCTGAATTCACTTTTACATGTCAAAGGCTAAAATTCGACTGCTACCAGCCCTGGAGATGCCAAAGATCTCCAGATCTCTACATGAATACAGCTCATGACTGCTTAAGCCTGGGCCATGAATATGTAAAGTTTTAGATTCATGACGATCCACAAACCAAGTGGCCCCTATTCAGGTAGTCTCTGGAAAGGAACAGGTTGATGATGATGACAGGAGAAGGAGGAGTTGCCTTTTTCCCCAAACGTGCACTACAGCACTCGTCTATACTGTGAGGAAACCAGCTACATTTTTTATTTTAAAGATTTGAATCCACACAATTCATAGGAGAGTATTGTAACCATCAAGTGTGCGTCTTGTTTTTTTCTTCCAACTACCTTGTTGAAGCTCATGTCACATGTTGCATAAACTAGTTGAAAACAAATAAACAAAACCAACTTTTCTTCAGGCTAAGGACCAGAATCCAGGCCTGTCCCTTGAACAGCAGTTTTCCAAGATATACTACAGTTTTTGCTCTCTTTTTTTGAGTCATAAATGCAGACACAAATTGAAAAAGCTTCAGCAGGAGTCTCTGTGGGTCTATCTATACTTTAATCTCTGCTATGGTGATCCATTGACAGCAGTTTGGCTCTTCAGTGCTTCAGATTCTGGGCCTCAAGACTGAATTATTTTATGTGCTTTCAGATCTGTAGACTAGCTCAAGGTGGGTATGAATATATTCTGAATATATTTGAGATGTTTCAGGTTAACTGACAATGCCTGCTCTACTGTACTCTCCAGTGACTGATTAGTACTATTATCAGTAATTCCTTCATTCTCTGCTTGTAAATGCTCCATGGTTACTGGGAGCCTCTCTGTCTATTTCAGCAGTGTGAGACCACGGCTTTGGCCTTTAAGCAGCTTTTTTAGTACTGCCAGAGAGCTTGACTACCCCACTCACCCATCTTAGCCACAGACTTGATCCCTCACAACACAACATTTCTTAGGGCAGGACTATAGACAGCATCATGGGGTAGAATACTAAATCCACCCCAAAACAACAGAGCTGCTAAACTCTGGCTCTACAGCATAGACTAGGAGAAAGTTGTGTAGAGCATTATTAATCATAACTAACAATAAGGACATTTACAGACAATCAGCAAGCAACACCTTGCATTTGTACAATTAGCATTTTAGTTCTGTTGTTACACAAAGAAAAAAGCAAGCAATTAGGAAATGGATTGGTTAATCATTCTTAATGACTAGCTTTGGTGTTAGTAGCATGTTTTGGTTAACAATTCATGAATTCACAATGGACAATTTAACCTGCATTCTTCAATAACTGTGTTAAAAAAAGGCTGTAATGACAGTTACATACCTGGCAGTACCATCCAATTGCTCTTTCCTTTTATAGAAGAGAGGATGCATTGCAAGAAAGCAAGGAGAGAAGAATTACATAATAAAGTCAAAAGATTCTTTTAACTGAAATCGCTAATCCATTGCCTATAGTTCATATCTTTTCTGTTCTGTGACCATAACTGATAACAGAATAAAGGTTACGACCCTGCATTTTCAAATAGCTATAAAGAAAAGAGGGTGGTACAGGTTCCTGTAACCAAGCAATCCTATTTAGATCAGAAATCTGCCTTCAGTGAGAAGTTAACTTCCTTGCCCTGTCTCCTGGGACATTACTTGCAAAGCACCTACTAAATTTCAGTCTCTTTTAAATCAGAGGTGACCCTACACCCTATACACAATAAAAAAAAAAAAACTAAACACTTCTTGCATGGAAGATTTGCTTTGTGACCTAAGTGAGATTGGTCCTATAGAAATGTATTGTGAATACAAAATGAGTGATTTTGATGCATAATTTGCCCTTTGTTAAGGCAGGAGGCTGCACCTATGGTTCTTCAAGCTCTTTATGAGGAACAGCTGGAGTTGCATTATTGATACAGTGACCACAGGTCACACACGGAGAGCTCTCCTTCAGCTGAGTAGTCATTTGAGAGGAATGTTTTCAGAATCAGGCATAACAGCAAACCAAAAAAGGAAAATTAAAACATATCCTTGGTTAAGTAAGGCTGATTTGAGATTCTATAGCTAAAAGCCTTGACTTTCACAGGGTGTTTTTTTCAACATAAAATCCTCAAGTTGAAGGTGTTTTCTAAGTGAGGCCTATTTGACTGGCAAAAATGTGGGATCAAACAGACTTATGTCCATAAAAAAGCATCCATTAAGTCTCAGTGCCTTTACATTTTGAATGGTTTGTAGTGAACTCAGGAGGATGCAAATTAAACAAGAGGGAAAAAAATGACCCTGATTCCCCAGAAAAGTTGTCTTGAGGAACTTTCACTACTGCCTTCAGCGGGAGAAAGTTTTAAATATGATCTGACTGTCCTCCACTGAATTGTTCCTCTGAACAATTGGTATTGGCGTAAAGTTAGCATTAATACAGTTATGTTTCCTTAGGTTCTCATGCCACAGCCACCTCGATGACAAAGGAATTCTCATGTCAGTCAAGTTGTAGAAGGTGAAGTGAGAATTCATCTTCTTTTAGGATACATATCGTAAAATATAAAGTAACATCCTGAAGGGCATGATGCTTCATTCAAATAAGATCATGAAGGGCTGATGATACACGCACGTACAAAGTCCAGGGCTTAAAAATTCTTGGGGTTAGATAATTCTTCTTCAAAAATTCTTTTAGATAGATTTGAGACTTCCAGGGGAATAATCTCCAATCTTACAAAAGAAAGCTAACACTGAAGCAAACTGTTAACTTTCTCCTTTGTTCAAAACAAAAATGACAGCTACTCTGTGCCCCGATACATCCTACTGTGGGAAGGGAGAAGAGATAGAAACAAAAGCCAAGGGGATGTTTTTCACTTTCATCCTGGAAGAAGGAAGAAAAAAGAAGGAAAACTCATTCCATAGACAAATGAATGAGGTGGGATGAGATACCAGAAAATGTTTATCATGGGCTTGCAGGCAGACCCTTCGCAAACCTACCACATAAATTCACCATACTATATCACACGTCTTGGACTTGTGAGTCATTTTGGCCAACTGCCTTTCCTCTCAGTACTCCTATCAGACTCTAAACAATCTCTTCATTTTTTTTGTTTCTTGCAGTTCTTTTTCTTCAAACTAGGCAGTCCATAACAGTGGTCTGCACTTCTAGAGAAGTCCTTTTAAAAAAACACTTCTACATTGTCAGCAACAATATTTTCTGGCAACTGCCCATAGCCTACAAAACCCTCATTCATATATGTGAGTTCCATATTTCCTGTATTGATTTATACTTCATAGAAAATGATGAAGGAGAGATGGACAATGCACTTACCTGAAAAACGGAAATGATACAATTGATTCATAAAATCTCCAGGTAGCAACTAGATCAATCCTGTTGGGGTTAGTAGCATAGTATCTCCAGGCAGCCTGAATCACAAAGAAGAGGGAATAATTAGTGCTAGATAAAGCTGGACTGAAAGCAGAGAGATGGTTTGAAAGAGTGCAACCAAACCCATCTAGAAATGAGTTACTAATCAGTGTTATACTAGATGGTGGAATTGTTGACATTGAATTATAACCTAGGAGGGCTGCTAAAGGAGACAGGACAAGAGGCAAAACTACTAGCACTAATAGGAGGTTACATTTAACTAATCTGGTTTTATTTTCCTCTCTGGTACATCTGAAAGAGCTTCAGGAACTACTTGACTTGTCTGATAATTTTGAAAGTGCTTTCACCTAGTTTATTGTGTAATGTGCCATCAGGGAAATTTTGCTGCACAATTTTATGGTTCCACATTTAGCTCCTCTCAACATTCTCTAAGCACATAACTAATGACATTGTGGCTAAATTAGCTACTCGTTAGGCAGAGATGCTTTAATTTAAAAGGTGAATTCAATTCACCACTCATTCCGGCAGCCTTTCTGTTTGCCTGGGAGTACTTGCAATGAGCAATGTAATGTGCTGTTTGACCTGTGGAACTAGGAGACTGGTTTGACCCTGAGCGGTCCTGAGCATCAGTGCTGCCATCTCAAGGCACAGAAAGTTTCTCTGTCCCCTGGGAAAATGCTGCCTTTGACTTCACTTCCCTCAGGGCATGCTCCACTCCACACACAGAGTAAATCCTGTAAAGTTTAATAACCTCTCAGAGTAGTCATTTTATGCTTAATTTTCTAAATTAGTAACAAAGACTGGAACTGAAGCCCAAGTGAACTAATGACACTTCTCCTATTGCCTTCTATAAACTTTCTGTGAGCTGCTATGAAGTTCCAATGAGATAATGGAAAATTCAGGGTTTGTTTCACTTTGACAGACCACACATATTTATGCATTATGCCTGGATTGAAACAGTCACTGTCTGCTGTGTTACTTTCGCTGCTGTTTTCACATCACTAGCAACAGATATTTGTTTGCATACAAAACACTTCCTCAAGGGACTGGCAAAACCTGGATTTTGGAAAGAATATGTTTTTGACAGCTTGTTTTCTGTGATTTTGAGACCCTGATGCAGAAGTTAGTTGATTTCCAGAAGCTACTAGATGAAACCTTTCTTCTAAAGTCACCTTTCTTCTAAAATATTTTTTAGTAATGCAAAAATTCCTCAAAAAAATGCAAGGACCCCTGGATTGTCTGACATAAACAAAACTGACTCAAGTATAAGCACAGCTTCTCGCCTCCTGCAATGGAAATGTGAATTTGGGCAGGGAGGAGAGGTGATCCTTATTACATGACATAATAGTTTTTTAAAATGGCACTTTTTCAAAGAATGGAGAAGTAGCTTCAAACCTGAATAAGTTCAGCTGCTGGCTTTCTTCTTTTCTCAAAATGTTTTTGGCGATGTTGCTCCTGGACCTTCAGTGCCAGCCCTGAACCCAAGATGCCCTGAAAACACCAAGAGATTCAAGATTTTAGGGGTTTCTCACTTAGGAAAAGTAGAGTAATAAGACTAGGAGGAAGTGGTTCTGTAAAGGGGATGTGGAGATAGATATGGGATCTTTGTGCAATACCATACATGCTCTTTCCAAATACACTGCCCTTTCCAACTAGCACTCTGTCAAACAACACTCACACAAGGTTCAGAGAAAATCAGGGTGCCACATTATTCCCAATAGGCTCTATGTGAGTTTTGCCTTGGGAGGAGTGGAGCTGAAAAGAATATGCTACTCACCCCCAGTGTACAGAGTAAGGGTTATTTTTTTTGTTGATATGGACAAACTCAATCTGAATTCCTTCTTAAAATGGTGATCCTACTGGCAGTTTCACCATTTCAATTTTTTTTTGAAAAAGAAAATCATGCACATCCACAAAATACTTGTAAAAGAACCTATAAGAATCCTCTCTGACTTTGGTAGGTCTGGGTTAGCTCTTGGTAAAGGGAGGAGGAGGAGGAGGAAGGTACTTACAGCAGGAAGGGCAAAGAACGACACTCCAATGAGTGAGAAAGTAGCCGCAATCAGCCGTCCCTCCCATGTCTTGGGAGTCTTGTCACCGTACCCAATTGTAGCCAGGGTGATCTGTAAACAAAATGATTAGGACTTCCCATAAGACAAACAGAGCAAACAGATCCACTTTAAACATCACCATCACATTCACAAAATCCACTTAGATGTATGGTTGCTCATGCACAACTTGTTAAAAGGGGATCTTGACAACAGGTCAGCTGTTTGGTTTTGTTGTTGTTGTTGTGGTTGTTTTAATACATATATATTTTAATAGCAACATGATCCAGAGGTATCACACCCAGGAGAATGAACTTAGTCTTAAAGCACCTGTTTGCTTAGGATGCATTTGTTGAAAAGGGACTGATGTGGCACATGGACTACTTGTCCTGCCCACAGTCAGTGCACAGCTAGGAATGGGACTTGCCAACTAACAACCTGCAGAGCTTGAACCACCAGTCAGGCTACCTCTCCCAGGGGTGCCACTCTATTAAACAGAGATGGCTTTGTGAAAACTGTCTGTCTGCAACACGACTGACCCTTTTCTTAACCCCTTTTTTACTCCAGTGAGACTCCATTTGACTTTCTTACTATTTAACTCTTCTAGAAAAGAATATCTAATTTCTTTGTGTAGCACTTGGGCCTCTTATTTGGTAATGGAAAAATAAAACTTTACATTAATGAATGAACTACATGACACAAAAAATGCACTGCTGAACTGCAGTCATTGCACATCATAGACAATTTCCATAACTATTTGTTGTAAAGAAAAATGAACTTTGCATAGCAATTGCCTGGAGTCTTTTATGATCAAGTGAACAGTGACACAACCAATACCCCTCTGTTCAACAGGAAAGCCAAGAACAGATGTATCCAAGGCCCCTTTTTCTCCTTATCCTACCACCAAGGACAATCCCCAAGGTATCCTACCACCGAGGAATCCTTTGCAATTCATGTAAGACCTAAGAAATTTGTGGGATAGTGCTTCCCAAAAGACATCCTTCCTCATATAATCCAGAGACCTCCTCAGTCTAAGAAGGGTCTTGCTACCTCCTTGTGCACCTTGAGAGTCTCAGTCTATACTGGCAAATTCCTTGTTAGACTCTCCGAGACAGAAGACTCATGCGATGAGAGCTAGGTCTCCATTAGCTCTGCTTGTGCAGTTAGAATCACAGAGACACTCCTGTAAAGGAGATGGTACCCAGAAGTGAGGAGCCACAGTCTGGTTTCTGAAAGAAATGTAAGCACCTAAGAGTCTTTGAGGGAAAGTTAATGGGAATGTAAATTCTGAAAACTCGGTGTGGGAGCATCCCTGTGATTGGCAACGTTACACTAATAATATCCTCTTCACCCAAACTCATTAGCTCACTTATACTTCATTTCCTAATATTGATACTTTATGTATTATTAGACATAATTCTTTCAAGAGGAGGATAGGAGATTTCTGGAGTTACGTACCAGTCCCCACCACAGTGCATCTGCATAGGTTTCAAACTCTTCTTTCATCTCCACTCCATTAGCATCCTTTTCAGGCACATCTTTTTCAACCAGATAAACAAGAAACGAGGAGAGGATGAGGGTCAGGAACCCAATGTACCAAGCAGTGATGAGTTCCTGAACAAGAAACAGATGGGTTGAAAACCACCTCATTACCCACCGTGACAGAGCACATGTCAAGAGCGGAGAAAAGTGCTGAGAAATAATGCAGAGATATACAAGAATTAATCCTTATGCGTCATCTTCCTTAAGAGAAACTTGGAGGAATCTGCAATCGTGGTTCTGCATAAAGATGAGTTGAGGGTTTAGTTGCACCATGGCAGAGTGTCCTGCAGGACTCTGTTGCTGACCATGATACTCCTGGTTGCTTCTAACAGTTGTTCCAGCTGCCCCCGACAGGGACAATCTTTGCAGGTGAATCAGCAACTCTTCAAATCCCTACCTCCAGAGATCCAAGGCTGTGGGATGGAATTTCTTCTCATTAGCCATATCAGAGCAACTTTTGAAGTAAGTTTTCACTATGCACTCATGAAATAAGTCTAGATCTTGAAAAACAGCAGCATTAAAAAAAAATCTGAGCTCAAAATCTGATCTTCCTTGTTTGGAAGTGAGTGACTGCAGTGGAGGATATGGCTAATCCCATTGAAATGGGAGATGTTCGACCCATCTTAAAATCTCCACAGTGCTCAATCAGAGCAGAGATATTTTTGCTGAAAGCAGGTCGTGAGACAATATTCCACTTCCTTTTTTTTTTTTTTTTTTCTGAGAAATACATTTGCCAGGAAATAGTTTGTAGCTGAGAATTTTATAATTGAACTTTGAGGTAACTCCATTTTCTTAGCTAATTTCTGGTATGCAACCGCCAAGTTAAATTTGTTCGTTCTCTTTTTTATCAGGAATGGCTCCTTAGTGTTTCCCAGTGTGGCAAGGTTATAACAACACCTTCTTATCTTTCTCATCCAGCTGGGGTCCAAAATGTCATGGTGGGAAATCAAAGGAGGAAGATCAAAAAAAAAAATCCAGGCTATGAAACTTTAAACACTTTCTTACCAATTTGTTTGGCACATGTACTTCTTTCATGATCTCAGTTTCCTAAAGCATATTTTTGACATAAGTGTTTATGTGCCACCCGCCTTGTAGCAAGTTTGTATAGGGTAGGAGCAGAAGTTGGTATAAAACGAAGCAGAGCGGGTATCACTATCAGACACTACAAAGAAGCAAAGCCTAACTATATCGTGCCAGCTGGCATTTTAATTTTTTTAAGAAAACCCAAATGTCAGGAATGTCATTCACGGATCAGAAAAAAGCAGTGTGTAACACAGACTATATGTGATTTTTATACTTCCAGTGAAGATGAGAATTCTAATCTAGAATCTTTTTATGCACATAACTTTTAGCATGTAATAATGTTTGGTGAAAATGCAAGAGCACAACATATCTGTCTGGTGTGAGACAGGATGTGTCTGACTACAGCATCAAGATAGACTGAACAAAGACGATTTTTGAGATTTTGTCTGTCTGGATCTCACACTGCATCTGCATGCATCTTTGTATTGCCTGACCTATGCTTTCAAAGAGAAATCATTCTTGCAGCTCCCTCTGAAACCACACTTCTGCTCATCAGCCTATTTCCATTCCTCCAGAGTCTTTCTCCATCAGTTGTTCAGGCCAGTTAGAGAAGCCATTACAAAAATGTTTCAGTTATAGAGGTGTTCCTGTCAAAGGTTTTACATACTTTACCTTTAGCAGTATGTTCTCATTCCTTGGAAAAGTTCCTGCTGAAATAAGTGTGGGGTTGAACATTGCTCTTTTCATTTCCCACTACCTCCATTGACTAGAGAGGTGTAAGCCAAGGGACAGCATTGGCTAAGGGTATGGAAAAGACTTGAAAAGACTAAACTTTTCCTTGGTCTCCAAATCTTAATCCCAGTGGATTGCTGTATTTTCCTTTTCTTCCCCTTCCACCTCTCCCCTTCCTGATCCCCAGCTCAGTCCCGCCAGCTCCTCACTTACTTTGCTATGTGCACAAATGGCAGATCCCAAAAGTTTCCATGTGCCACCCCGCCTGTCCATTCGGAGCATCCGTAGGATCTGAAGGAAGCGGAGGCTTCTGAGAGACGTGGCCAGGACATTGCCCTGGTTCCCAACCGCTACCACTGGCACCGAAGCAATCAGCACAAAGATATCTGCAAGGCAAAAGGAAAAACAAAGCCTGACAGTAAAAGTGTCCCCATCACCTGCTTCTTAATTCCAACTGTTTGTGCTAAAAATTTCCCTAGGCAAATTTTAAAACTTCCTGAAAATGCCTTCTCTAGCCAATTAACAGATATTGGCACTTGCAGCGTGATTGGAGTCACGCACAGAATGCACCAGGGCCTGATAATCAATTTGCAGATCAATGCACTCGGCTTGAGACAGCAACTGAGCTAGCACAGGAATGCAAAGAAGCAACGCAGACAGAAAAACAACACTAGATCCACATCCCACGGCAGCACACAGCACGCACAGCACACAAGAAACGCAGTGTTCAGTGGAGCATCTAGTATTTGCTTCTTTTGTCTGGCCTTTTGTCTGCTTCTTCTTGTTATTTACTTTCTCCCTTCTCTCCCCTGATTTTTTTCCACCTCCCAACTCCTTTTTTATAAATACACATACAGTTAAAAGCAGCACCAAAAGGCTCCAAACATTCTCCCTCAGTCTTTAAGCTGTCTGTCTTTATATTGTGTTTCCAGCCAAAAAGAGAAGCACCAGATGGGTTTGAGATTTATTCAGTTTTCAATCACGCTCAAAATAAACTCGTGTCACTTACAAACCAAGAGATGATGCTAATAAATCCAGCAGGGTCTCTTCCATTCCTTGTCCAGATATCAGTAAAGACTTATTCTTAGAAGTGAGACACTTTTAATGAGAAGGCAAGAGACGGTATAAACCCCACTTGCTTACACATAGATATACTGCCCTCGCAATGCCATTAGGAGTGTCAGAATATTTCTGTAGCAGCATCCAGAGGACTCCCACCAGCACAAAGGCACAAAGAAAATTGGTACCAGTTTAGTTTACCATCTATGCACATAAAGTGAATAAAAGGAGGAAGAAAGGGGAAGATGCTGTGCATATCTCTAAGGGTTCCCATGGTGCTATACACTTTATAATGGACAAAATATATTACAGTATAGTATATAGTATACACTGAGCAAAAAACTAGTTGTTGGCCGTAGGAGTGTTCAAATAAATGAGGAAGTCCTGGAAATATAAAATATATGCAGATGTGTGACAGGTACTCATGACCAACCAAGCTCCAAAATGTTGGATAGTGGTTTTGGGGAGCTTTAAGAGATCATTCAAGGTTGTTCAATGAGCAGTTTAATGGCTATATGCAGGCAGTGCTTTCCAAGGATTACATAGCAGAAATCATAAACTCCTTGTTTGCAAACATATGCCAACATTATGGAAAGAAAACACATTTCAATATGAAAGAGGAAGGAAGTGAACCTAAGAAAAATGCGGAGGGTCTGAGGACAGTGAGACTTCCCGTTGAAGAACAAAAAGGACATAAATTCAGAAAGCAGCAATGAGGAACAGGTGCCTACCCAGCATGCACAAAGGCTTCCTGGCAAACTTGAGTCTCCCCCTCCATCCTTTATAGCGACAGCAGCAGCCAGCAGCCCAGATCCTTAAGGCAAACTCCGCTCCAAAGATGAAAATGGCAAAAGTTTCCTGCAGCAAAGACACAAACTGGACAGTTAGACATGTGCTGTGCCCACCCTGATTTCATGGAAGGGCAATTGTGCTATAAAAAGTCCTCCCATTTCACATGAAGTGAGAAGATGCATCTGAGCGGCCTACATCACCTATCGGCAGCTTGTCCATGCTGCCACGTCTACAGAAACAGGGGAGGAAGACAATGCATATTCATATGGTCACACTGAAGAGAATATGACACTGCAACATTATCTCTCACTGTTCTTGGTGCAGGGAAGAAGGGGATTTTCCAACGTGCTTAACAGATGGTGAATTCCCAGCTCCCCCTAGTGCGGGGAGGATACGGGGCAGGGAGGGATTCTCAGAGGACGTGGCCTGAGCACAACATGGGACAGGCAGTTACTGTTCCTCTCTGTGCATGGTTGACCAGGAGAAAAGAACTATTTCCCCTAATACTCACACCAGCAGCTACTGGGTGTTTGAATGTTTCTGAAAAAGAAACAACAAAACAAAATAACACTATGTGAAAACAGGTATGGGAGAAATTAAAAATAACCTTGGGCTTCCTCAGATGTGAATATATGAGTCTGTGCAGGGAAACCAGGACTGAAAGTCAGATTTGCATTCTCTAGAGATTGAAAGTGTTTCCATACAGCTGCTTCCTGAGAGGGAACCTGCAAGGGGAAATCACCTTTCATGCCTCTTGGCATTTAATCTGCATGTCCCTGAGGATACAAGGGGTAATGGAAAGTGAGATCATAGAACTGCTGCTGCTGCAGTAATTTCCCTAGAGATATTTTTTTTCTACAGGGCCAGCTAAGTTCGAGGTAGCTCTCTCCATGGCATGATAGCTACGGGAGCAGAGGGTGTACTTTATTAGGGTCACATTCAAAAATTATTGGTATGTTGATATTTAGTGATTTTTCCCGTATTTTTTTTCCTTCTGCCATGTGGGAGTTATACACAAATACACTCTCAAGCACAGACATCCAGAAAATAAGCGTGCTGGAAACATGGAGAAAGAAATATCTTTTCTTCAAGCATTTTCAAAGATAGTCATTAGAGCCAGTGCTAGCAACAGTTACAAGCATTCTGCTATCAGACATGAGAGTAAGCCCAAGTGTCATCCCTTGTTATGTAATGAATTGTTGAGAGATTCCCAAATGTTGACTTTTCAAAGAAGTGCTTGGTTTGGGCCTGGTCAGTGGCAGTTTTATTGATAAATCAATGGGAGAACCATTGGGCAAATGCTAAAAAGTCATTATGTAAAATTCTCCTGGTGTTTTTACCCTTTATTTTACTTCCTCTTTACTCAGCCTGTGCTGATAAAGACACAGGGAACTCACCAATGTGTAAAGCTACTGTCATTGCCCCAGGACCAATAGAAGAAATCTTTCTACATGCAGACTGGGAAAAAGTTTCCGTCACTACAGGGATGGGACCAAGTAGGAGAGATTTCAGTTCGAAGATCCTACCATGGTGGTCACAGTCTACTCACCAGCAAGAGGAGCCAGTCTCCTGAAACCGTTTCGTACTCCTTGAAAGTTGTTAGGACAGCTAAGATCAAACACCCCAAGACAATCAAAAACCTGGAAAGAAGCAAAAAGGACAAATTAGAGCATTGTCATCACTCTGTGTTGGAGATACTGCCTAGGATAACAACCTTGGCAGAGGCCTTCAGGAGGCAGCTTCTTGCTGTCAGTGAGCAGTAGGGATGAGATTCATCAAGATCAGGAGGGACCTTGAGGGTCACAAACAGCTGTCAAGTGGTCAAGACATCCTTTGTACATTGCACCAACTTGGCATGAGTGAGAGAAAGATAGAGGGACTTGGAAGTCAAGAAATTGAGGTAAAACACCAACTCAGCATGGCCCCAGGACAGACAATAAATAATTAGCTTGATTAACTCCTAATTAACTCTTCAGAAAGGAGGCAGGCAATACTGCATTTTGGAACGGATTATATGCTGTGGCAGAGGACTGCATTGCTCAGGAGGTCTCTTGCAGTCAGATGTTCTATGGTCTTCACAAAATGGTCCTGCAGGTACAGGTTATAACTCCACTTGGCACATACCATAAATGCTTCAATACAACAGACAATAAACCCTCCTTTGAAATCACACTGCTTTTCTTTTTTCCTTCTTTTTGCTTCCATTCCTTTGCAGGTGGAAAGATCAAAGTATTTGAAAGAGAAGCAATAGGGAGGGCAAAGTTATGCTTTCCGGTAAAGCCAGTCCCTGCTAAATCACGGCATCAGTACTATTGCTTCTGAGGCTCCAAAATGCAGGGAATTGACAGAAAATTTAACTCTCACCCCTGGCAAATCAAAGTCAATCTAATCTAAAGTCATTCTGATCTGTCTTATAAATCTGCTCCCGGGTTCAAGCTATTCAAAATCCTTCCTATATAAAGATGAAAGAAAAAATCAAAGGAGTCTTCTAAGTGATTACTGTGAAGCAGAGTAGGAAAAACTCCTATTCTTGTACTTTTTATACTCACAAAATGGTCATTTTTATGTGCTCCAGAACCAGTCCACAGCAACAGAGGGGCAGGTGGCTATGGAAATATTTCAGACCTTAGTAAATAAATTGGAAGGCTGCCTCCATAAAAGCTCTGGATCTATACTTTCATAGCTGGTGTACATCAAAAAAATGATAGGCATTAGAAAGTGAAATCATCTTAAATTGTTAAGAAAAGACCCAAAGTGTATTTACTTTGTACTAACCTATTTTGAACTTCAATCTGATACCTAAAGTAGGACTTCATAAATAAATCTTCACGTTGTTTCCCCTGGGGAAGGAAGGAAGGCCGTGGTCTCCAGCATGGAGGCAGCGAGAGCAAGGACTATTGGAGAGGGAGGTTCAACTCCAAGACAAGTGTCTTATAACCTCTCTTGCAGACTTATTTCCTTCCTGCACGAGGAAATCTAGAGCTAAGTGACTTGACAACACACATTTTTGCAGCTGGAGTAAAAGGAAAAAGGAATGTTCCGGATATCTTGTATTGCCTTTTTTTGGGGAGGAGGGGAAGGAGGGTTCCTCCAAATGGCTTCAGCCAGTGCTGTCTGTGCAAGGAGCAGATCACAGTGAAACACCTCGCAGCAAACCCTAAAGGATTATATTGCTATGGCCTTCCTAAAATCAGTTGCTCAGATTGCCAGGAAAACCACCTGGAAAATTTCACCTCAGCCATTCTGAACAAAATCAAAATGAAAAGAAACGTTTCTTTGCATGGTAAGCAGTTCTAGCATTTCTTGGATGAATATCACCTCCTGTCATGCCAGGGTCATGCTCTGGAGCAAGGGTTGCGTTGGAGCAAGGGTTACATTGAGAGAAAGCCTTTGGGTCCAGAATTTGTGTTTTACCACTTCCCTGTAAATGCATTCTGCGGTGATGGAGACACTCTGCAGGTAACCCAGCTGCTTGCAGCCTCTCTGCAATGTACCTCCATCCATGCAAGTTTGCTCTGCCTCCCCGTGCTTTACTGTCCCACCTTGTACCGGTGAAGCCAGTAGCTCACTGCTAAGCAACTCATAGCCTGTTTTGTGCCTACATTAGCAAATGGGTGAAAACTCTCTGATATGATTCCTTCCATCAGCTATAAACCAGGGATGACCTCCCGCATTACAGTCTGGGCTGGTCAAGTGATGCCATCTCTAAGTCCCCACGTAAAGGCTTGAGCTATTGCTACTTACCCCTTCCATTAGAGTCACTTCCTTACATCACCTGAAGATCTGGCCACCTGTCAGCTCACTAATATCATTTAAATTACTTCATGAATGATGAAACACACTGAAAACAGTCCAAGGAAATTATGTCATCAGCTACTTAAACGAAGGGAATGAAGTTAAAATATCATTTAGCTGAACCGCACTGTCATATAAAGATGACATGCAGATTTTTGTCCAAAAAGAAGACAGAATATAATTCAGTAGTGAAACGATCATGTTTCGTCTAAAAACGACAGTCTTTTTAACCACTAGAGGGTACCAGTGCTCCACAGACCAAAGGGATCCTATTCCCATTCGTGTATTCCTTCCCCATGAAAACAAAAAACAAGTCACTGCATGGGGTGATCCCCCCCATGCATCTGATGTGCAAGAAAAGGGGAACCACAGAGGTGAGAGGCCACGAACACACAAGAGGTGCCGCTTTCTCAGTAGCTGCGTGCGGCATGAGCTACGCTGCAAAACCCACAGCTTGATGTGAGAGCCTGGCTGCAAAAACAACAGATCCTGGAGGCCAAAACAGGAAAAAGAGGGTGGGAGGGTGAGAATGGAAATCACAAGTTACTGCGAATGATTTTGAAAGCTGAGGACAAGGTCTGAGCCTCCTGTTGCAAGAAGGAACCTTGAGAGGTTCTAGCAAGCTGTTCTCCTGTGGTATCATCCTACAGGATAAGCAGCCACTGCAAGTTTAGCAAAGCCCGTATCAGCAGTCCTCACAGCCTCTGAAATGACCACCACAGTCAGAGCACTTCATGAATTCTTATCTTCCATCTGATCCACAAGTTTCACTGCAGCCCGTTGGGTCCTCTGAGGTTAAAGTCTTTTTGCCCTGTCCAAGAGTGAGAGACTGCACAGATTTGTATTTGCTTTCACTTTTTTTAGTATCATTTCTTGCAACTCATTGGAATTTCTTTCGTCTCCAAATGCTTCTATAATCTGAAATTTTCTACTTTGTTCCATTTGTTCCTTTCTTGTTTTTCCTTAAAACTTGCAATCTAGGTTCATTATGTTCTGCCACCTGGTAAATGCTAATAGATTTTTCTAAGATTATATCAGGAAATTTCTGGAAATGTTTTTTCAGTACTTGGTTTCTGATTCCTGAAGCTACATTTTCCTAAAAGCCAGGTACCCAAAAGCTTTCCTGAATATCATCTTTGAACAACCTTCCATTCTTCAAATATTAAAAACCTATTAAATGTGAGCCATAAATATTAAAAATGCATTTTATTCACAGTTCTTTGAGTTATTACATATTCCCACCCACCATCTTTTTCTGTAGATCTAAAGTCCTTTTTTTTGGAGAACATCTGCAATGATTGTTTTGTCCCTAATACAGAACTGTAGTTGGGAGTCTTTATATTTATATATAAGAAAAGAAATTAAAAAGAAAGAGGAAAGAAAGGAAAGAAGGAAGGAAAAAAATAAGACAAGGCATTAGCAAACACTTGAGAATGAATCTTCGGAGAGGAGAGAATATATGTCTGACTTCACCTGACTGTACTATGGAATAGTGACATCTCTTATCTCTGCAATTCATAACAATAGGCCACTTACTTACTCTTACAAATAACAATATAAATATAAGGCTGATTGAAAAAGATATGATAACTATGAGGCTACAAATGTGCACTTGGAAACTCAAAGGAGGCTCAGTGAGGGGAAAAAGCAGCCAGACGAGGTATTATAGGACATGCAAGTGTTTTTCTTTTCCTGCATCTATGATTTCCACTAACCATACGCTCACACTCACAGCTCCAGAGATGATGATGCCCGAACCACAAAGCCCTGATTCCTTCAGGGTAAGGATGGAAATGCCACACTGCCACCTGCAAAGCTGCAGCACACCACTGCCTTGGCAAGATCCTCCACAGGATGTTGAGGAAGCCCTGGGAGGTAGGAAGTGATCCCCACATGATCCCTAGTCTCAAAGGGAGGCCAGTGGATCTGGTCCAGAACACCAGTCCCTCTGGTGATGGAGGTATGGCCGTTATTGCTCATACGATGGGAAATCAAGACAGAAAACGCTAAATGCATTCTCATGTCTGGCCAGATTTTTGTGACTTTGGATTTTGCAGCAGAAAGAGTTTTCTGAACTGGATTCATTGTTGTTTCCTTAAGTCTGGAAAGCTTTTAAAAAGCAAGATCTGAGAGAGGAAAGTTGCACTGCAGTACAAAAGCATTTAAGGTGCATGAGCACCCTTTTTAAGCCAGACAGTTCTTCTCTCCACCATATGCCAGACAAGGTCCTGGTTAGCAGAGAGTCTTCCTCCTGCTTTTTCTTCAGATCAACTCTTTTAAAATGTTTTGTTTCAATGCAGTATGCCATAGGACAGCAGTATCAGGTAACACAAAGAGCATCATCAGGAATTGGTGCTCTAGGGACCCTTCTGATATATTTGGCCTGATATATTTGTTTGGCTTGCTGGAATGTGAGTGCAGAACAGAAAATACAGAGTGCTACAGTTCCCTAGCTCAGTCTTTTCCCTCAGAAGACACAATTCTTCCAGGGACAATCCATTCCCATTTTGTCTTTAAGGCAAGTTTTAAAGTCTGAAAGTTCTAGCATAAATATTATACAAGGAGAGCCCTAGATAACTTATCACATGGATGATTTGGGAGCAGATGGTAGAAGCAAAGGGAAGACAAAGGCAATGGTACCAAGGAGGTGCTTTGCTAATTTAAGTAAGTGCTTTTAAATTCTGTTTTTGTATTAAGTGAGTGACATTGCACTGAAATATTGCCTGGGACTTTTATCTGCTGTGACTCGTATGCCTGTCCATGGGCTTATCTTCCTCTGGCAGCATGCGGCTAATTGACTTGAGACACATAAACTGTGAAAGACGGTGGACACCAGAGCACAGCAGAGCAGGAACAGCACGTACCCAGACAGCATCACCTGGCAGCCTCATCTGCCGTAGCAGCAAATCAAAAAGTTTCAGAAATGGTGCTACTAATATGACATTCTCCAAAGGACATTAACAAATTTGTGTCAAATTAAGGTAAGCTATTAAGAATCATGTGTTAACTTCTGCTAAGCTGTTTTGGTCAAGAAAAGTGAAGGACATTTGAAAGTCGGCCCAGCCTTCAGCAAATCCTGTGATGAGAAGTGAATTTAAAGTACATGAAAAGTCTAAGGTAGGAATGTCCTTTCGAGTCCACAGTTAGAGGTCCTGAGAAGGAATTTCCAGGAAGGTTCCTTGCTAAACATCACCAACTGTTCCGTGAGTGACGCTGTGAGTGACAAAATCCCCAGATCGAAGTATTAGGATCTCTCATGCAAACATGGTCTCCCCACAGACACTTCACATTCCTTTTCAAAAATAAGGAGGAGAGGAATGAGGAATGCATTATGTACTCAGAGTGATTTTTTTAGAGAACTCCAAGCAATATAACAGAAGAAAAAGTTCTGAACTCCATGCCCTGTCTTTTGCCTTAACGGAACAGACTGTTGTGATATTTTTTTCTACCCTCCTACTTGAAATCACTGACTGAATCAGAAACTGAAGAAAGAAAAAAAGAAAAAAAAGAACAGTCAACCAACCCACCCTTTATTCCACCCGATCAAATTTCCTTTTCTCACAGATATTCCTGTCAAAAATATTAGGACCTTCATGAGCATGTCGCTGAAAAGGAATATCTAACATCAGGAGTACAGCACAGATCAGAAATAGCATCTATAGCCTGTGATGTAGGGCTTCTTGTTAGGAAAGTAATAACATTGATAGCTGTACAGAGCCTTACAGCTGCTCAAAAAGAGCATATCTTCTGCTATGAAGGGACTGGGGATGTCTCCGAGGACTTGGCTTATCTGAGATAATATATGAAAATAGACATTTAGAAACATTTCTATTCAGCGTTCTTATCTCAAGCAGAATCACATCCAAGATACTGGCTCTTATCTTTTAGTAGTCATCTTGGTGCGTTTTCACTTTCAGCTGCTGTTTCACTAGGGCACAGGTGTACATTTACCAGGCATGTATGGACACCCAAGATGTCCCATGGAGTCCCAAGGTGAAGTAGGCATATAGGATTGCTCACTGTCATTCTCTTCCTCACAGTCAGGAAATGAAATTACCACCATCAATATAGCTGGCAGTTGACACACCAGTCCAACCACTGCTGCGGGTTTTATGTCCTTTAATAACGCCCTTTAAAAATACTTTGCTTGTATTTGAGGGCTTCTCTTCTAGTTCTGTATGTCAATGCAAAGATCTTTCAGCAATTTACTGGGAACAGTCATGCAATTCTAAAATAAGATTTAAAACAAAATATAAGATTGCAATCCTTAAATTTGAGCCACTACGTGAATGGTTTAACATATGACAAGGTGCTGTGGTTTGGATGGAAATGTGAGGAGAATGTGAGTTGCTTAGAGGCACATCCCTTTATAATAGTGCTTTTTCCCCAACGTGTGGTATTTAGATCAATGAGGATGTGTCAGTAACTCTGAAGCGATTCAGGAAAGTTGCCTACAGAGGCCAAGTCATGTGGAATTGCTGCAGCATCCATGCCTCTGCTGCAAGAAGCATTAAAAGGTCTGCGAGTCTTAGTGGACTGAAAGAGCGTGGTGTTAACAGGGACATCAGGCCACACAAGAACAGCTGAAGCATATAGATTTCGTAGGTTATATGTGTTCCATTTTCATTTCCAGATAACATTCATTAGTAAATTATGAGATGCGTTAGCATGGCAAATGAATAACGTCCTCCCTGAAGGTGAACTTTGGATGGGCACTTCAGAGGCCAGTGTTTCCTCAGAACTCTGATTTATACAACCAAACAACAGCACGTGGTATTTGTACCTATGTAAATTTGAGTCTGTTTTAAAGTATTTCTGCTGCTTTGCATTACCATAAGCAATTAATCACCATTCAGAATTCGGGATGATCATCTGTGAGCATGTGATACTTTATCTGAAGTCTGAATGTGAAGTCTTTGGAGGAGGTTATCAGCCTTTTCCAGACCTGCCTGATTTTAGTCCTGAAATGTTTCGCCATTATCTGTAACAATGTTACTCAGCATAATATATGGTGGTCCTTTTGCTCAGCTGACTCGTTAATATCTCAGATTACATTATCCCTGTTTAACCTGACAGTTTCAAATAAAGACAATTCTAGCAAACCTTCAGGAAAAATTGGCCTTTTGGAGGAAGATATTTTCATTTGTTCTTCCTTGAAGGAAGAGAGGTATTTAGTTAACAAGTCATTTGATATAGCAGAGAATTCGGCATTGGTAAGTACATTTAGAAAAATAAAGCCCAATTTGCACTAATGAGAAGTTCTGCTTGCAGAATATTATCTAGCAAAGCAGTTAAGTGTGTACCAAGCAGCACTGCTGGGACTTGCATGTTTGTTTGCATCTCCAAAAAAAGAGATGTGGTTCAGTCCTATCTGGAATGGGGGGTTTGACTGAAGAGAGGTCCTCTGTAACAGAGGATGACTGGGAACCATGGGACACAGCCTTGACATGCCTTCTCCGTTCATGTTTAATATCCACGGGAACTAGAATTCCTGTTCCTAATGCAGGCTTCCCCACCTTCTCCTGTGGCAACATCAAAGCAGACAGAGTCGGGAATAGGAATGGTACCCATAAGAGTGGAGAGTTAAATCTACTTTTTAGGTAGAGCGTTGACATAGACATTAAAAGGTAAGTGAAGTCATTTTTTCTTCCCTCCTCATCCTATCACAGCATCTCCAGGAGTGTGGTGGTAGTTTAGCACATCTGAACAAAAATTAGCAAGTGAGCCCTAGGCAGGGACTTTTCTCTGGGTAAAGGATGTACTGAGTCATTCCGTCTCACAATCCTCTGTTTATATGTGGAAGTCTACAGTCCATATCTAGCCTTGTCTGTTTACAGCAGTGTCCACACATTGACATCTGATATGGCATAGCCTGAACTTATTCTTAGCATGAACTAATTATTCAGATATAGGCTGATGTTATAATGATTTATGAGTAGTCTTGACTAAGATGCTTAAAACTAATTGTACATTGATTGTCCATTTCTTACCAGCATTAATAGCCCCAAAAGACTCAGAAGTTTGGTCTATACCCAAAGAAGTTCATATTTTGTTTAAATGGGAAATGAAGGCTTATGGGTGAGGAGGATAACACTGTTCCTCCACCACTTCCTCTTTTCTTTTCACAGTGCTAATTATTTTTAGAGTCTCATTCAAAGCACCTGTCAATTAATTTAATTTTCACTGACTTCAATGAGCTTTGGAGCTCACCCTTAGCTTCTTGCCATTTAAGATTTCTGCCTGCATTTTAATAAAAATTAGGCCAAATGTCCAGGAAACACAGACTGGGATTCACCTCAAGTTATTTTAGCCATTGCCAGTACAAGTGTCTGCATCTCAGCATCCCTGGCTCCCTTTAAAGGCAGTGGAGAAAAAAATGGAGACTTTAAAAAACATGATACATCTGCTCTGTTTTAGATATTCTCTTTAGGATGACATGAACTGTGTATTAGAAGTACCTACTTCTCCATCTGGAAAAAAAAGGGCTTCGGGTGATTACATCAGATAAATCCCACTCACAGTGTCAGATAATCAAACCTACTAATGTCTTGCATTGGTAAAAATGATCATAGAAAGGTAATAGGGAAGAATGATTTCCACTGGGTCCCTGGGTACAGAGGTCTAAATAAGACCTTTAATATCAGGGAAGAAAGGGTTTTATTCTGGTACTTTGTCTTGGGTAACTGCACGTAACATGTTTGACATTTAGACCTTTGTCAGACTGAATATTGGAAAAACATTAGATCAATCCAGAATTAATAATGAGATGGTCTTTAAAATACTTTCTAAATGTTACTTTCTTTTTTTTTTCTTTTTTTTTTTTTTTTTTTTTTGCCCATTTGTTTTCCTGCCTGTTGGGTACATGCATTTTCATCCAAGAGAACTATGGGAGAAATTCTTTACAAAGTCAAAAGAAAAAGAGAAAAAAGAGGAAACCACCAAATATTCAATCACTCCCTTCCCAAGTAAAATTCTAAAGCCTGGTAACAATTACTTTGTATGTCATTTGAATTCTGAGGGTGCTGTGGCGCATCTGGTGATAAACTTAATTACTCACAAGGACAAAACTTGAAAGATCTCAGTGGTGACTACTTCACATTAAATCACTGGTACTATTGAAGTTTTTGTGACATTTTGAAAATAAGCACATGTTTACACTCGGCTTTCCTGTAACGTTAGTAAGCGTATCTCAAGGTGCCCACTTTAAGTGTACACTAAACAGCTTTAACGCAGATCTGGATGTTGTTTATCTAAACCCAAATGATTCAACATACCCATAATGGAAAGCATGTAATTAAGTTCTGCACACACCATTATTTGAGTTATGGGGCATATTAAAGAACATCATTCACTAGACTCTTGAGAGGACTTGTGTTTCTTCCTCCAGCATTTTGTTCTTTCACTCATGGAAGGTTAGAATAATGCAGAAGTGTGTGAAATCCTTCAAAAACATTTTTTCCCATGAATTCTGAGTCATGATCTTATAGAAAAGACGGCTCTTGCTCTGTCCTGTGCTGTGCTATACATAAAAGCAGTAACAACCTTCTCTTGGACTTGGACAACTGAATGTGCTAACGCAGCAATGATTTTGTGCACGCAACTGGATCTTTCCACCCTTTTCCAGTGCTTAAACTCCCAGCTTCAGCTTCATTTTCTCTGTCACTTTTTAATAAGGGAAAGTTTTTCATGCTATCATATAAATACATACATATATACATATATATATATATATACATACATATAATGCTCAGTTCCTGAAAGGTTTTTTTTCTGGTATTTCCGGTTCAGGTTTTTTTTTTGGTTTCCTAGTTTACAGAGCAGGAAGTACATTTTATACGTCCATCTATTCTCCCGTTATTACTACCTTACCCCTTCCTTTATCAGCTCAAAGGCAGGGTTTGCAGACAGCAGGTCCAGCAGTGTCTTCATAAGCTGATTAGTAGCAACTCCTGCCAGTCAGCTGATGTCCCACAGTCCCAAACCTCATGAGACGAATGATAAAAGAAGAAATGAGAAGTAGGAGCTAAAAGCAGATTGAATTCAAAGATTATTGGGTCCTGCTTAGATACTTTTATGGTACCGCAGTCTGAATAGCTTGGGCGCACATTAACGTTTGCTTCAGCTGATGTTCCTAAATGATAGAGTACCAGTGTTTCAGGTCAGACGCCTTTTGCATGATGAATTTCTTCTACTCTCCATTGCCAGCTGGAAAACAAGCATGGATATATCCATCTTCCATGGCTGGTGGTGCCCCAGGTAAGCACGGATCCTCCTGGAGAAGTTTCAGCTGGCAAGAACAGAACCACCGAAGCCTTTAGGAGACGTTCTCGCTCAGAGGTGCCCAGTGGCAACTGAGAGGCCTGGAAGTGTCAACCTGAATGTCCTTGGGCACATCCAGATAACCTAAATTATCCTTGACCCCATGTCCAGCTCCCATAGGCTGGCTCTTGGCACTTGGGGAATAGAAAATAGAGAGACTTTGGTGGAGTCCAGGTCATTTGAATCTGTTTCCTTGTCTTCACTAGGCACCATGAGGAGAGCAATTTCTAGTGCCTTTTCACTACCGGGTTGGTTTGTTTTTCCTGCAATGGGGTTTCAAGCAATGTTTTAGGAAAGTAAAAGACAAGATTATCTGCAGTCCTTGGGGACATGTTTCCTTACAAACTTAACCTGACACTGGAGCTATGGTTTTCAAATAACAAACCACACGATTAGCGTTATGTGTTATTGCACCTAACTTAACTGTACCTAACTTAACTGTAATAGGCTTTAAGGAGAAAACATTAGGATTAACCAAGCTATCTAGAGCAGTAAAGAAAATGTAGTCCAAGTAGAATGTGTTAATTTTCCATGCTGAGAACAAATTAATTAATGTAAAGAATTAATTTGAGAAAGACACGTGCTGTCACAGTTAATCTGCCTCCAGCATTTATCCTGCTCTCATTCAAGCTAACTCAGATATTTCTACATCCCACTGAAACTTGTCCTGTGTTTTTTTTTTTTTTTTGATTCTTAAAAGTAGTACATATACAAAAGTCCACTATTTAAGAAAAACAATGTCAACTTGAACAGAAGTGTGAGAAAATCCAGAAAATCATTGGTGCACAGAATGACACAGACTGTGTATCCTACTTGCACAGTCTGGGTGTATCCAAGTACTCGATTTGGCATCTGGAAGGGCTATATCCCTACGCTGCACTGTCAGTGGGTGTTGGTTTCCTTTCCCTATCACACAACAATTTCTTAGGCTTATCTGAGAATTATTCCGCTATAGCAGGAACTGATGACACTGATAAAGCCCTCACTCTTCCTGCTGTATCTTATATTGAGACTTCTGAGCTTTAGCACAGGTAAAAAGAAAATGCCGTAGCCTCATTACAGAGGTGGCTCTGCCACTGTACTTTAGAATGTGGCGTAGACAGATGATCTCTGATGTCGTCTGGATGAAGCACCTAATTTTCCGTGACTGCATGTGAGCGAAGCTGTTTGTTAGTCCTCACAGCCTTTCCCAGTGATTTGGAGGACCCCTCTCCCTCAGCAGAAGCTCAGTGTCTTGCACATACAGATGTCAAGTTAATGCATTGGACTGAGGACCCACCAGTCTTTTTACCTTTTTTATGTTATTTACACATCATTGACCCAAGTCTTTTCCCTATTTCCCAGGATGATGGTAAGGGGCTGATGTGGGAACACAAGGAGTCAAACTAAAAGTACAAAATAGAGGAAGTAGACATCAGTAGCATTTTTTTTTTTCTTGTCAGGATTAAAATATCTTTTGATGAATAGGGAGAACATCTCTTTATGTGAACCAAAAATATTACGGGAAATTAAATAGGGCTGTGAAAAATGAGCATGTTGAATTGAGGAACTATATTCAGTCATTATAACTTCTTTTCAAGTAGCTTTAATTCTGATTTAAGCTCAAAACCTCAAGTAAGCTTAATTTTGGCACTCTTATAATATCTCTAGAGGCTATGTTAGTCGCTGTGTTTATGAACAGTTATGAGCAGAGAACCTCTCTTCCCTCTTTTTATGCAACCAGTCAGTAGACGGCATGCCAAAGGGAGCACTCCAGAATACACAGCTTGGTGTACCAGCTGCACAGAGTCAAGGACGTTTTATTTAGCAGCTCGAACTGCCTGAGCTGTTCACAGAGCTTTGATGTGAGCAACTGGATATATATATATATATATGTTTTTAACATGCATATCAATTATTTACAGGCATGTATATACAGGGGCGTGTGTGTTTTTCTGGCAGCAAAGCATACTATAGGCAATGGTGGGCTACTCTGAGAGAGCTATAGCCTCTGAATTCACTTGATCATTGTTGCTATCCTAAAGAGGATTTCCCAGAATCCATGAAAGAATTGAGAGAATCCGACAAGCCAAATTATTCACTACTTTTCAGAAAGTGATTCTACATTTTAACAAAAAAAAAAAAAAAAAAGGGAGGAAGAAAGAACATCTGTGCATTGAGGAATGAAGCCCAGAAAGAAATATTACAGAAACTTAAGGAAGAGTATGAAAGGTAACTAAAAGAGCTGGATTTTATGCTTACAGAATATAGTGGCAAAGCTCCCATTGACTTGCATAGTGTAAGATCAGAGCTCAAAGCCCAGGAGAGGATGAAAAGAAGCAGGTCTGTGCTGAAGAGAGCACAGGCACAGAGAAGTGGTGATATCAGACAGTTAGACCCATAACCAAGCACTTTCATATACAGCTTCAAGCTTCAATGCCCTGCACACATCTGATACCTGATGAAGTCCCTCTTCAGGGTAGATGTCCCCTCATGTAATATCACTCTGCATCAAACTCCAGGCAGTCTAAGCTGCTGATTATTTTTCTTCTGTCTTTCCTCTCTTTCCTCTCTCTTCCTCCTGCTGTCAGCTCAAGATTTTTTCCCCCACCAGTTCCTAATGCCCATGTCTCTGTTGAATGAGAGAAGTCTTAAAAAGCAATTTAAAGAGACATCTTACAATTGTAAGAAAACCTTTAAATTGTAATAGCTTTGAATACAGATGGCAAATTGAGATGCCCTTTAGCTAACGCTGAATTTTCATGTGTCTTCCAACAGACAGATACACACAGAATAGGAGAAACCTGCTACAGCAATAAAAGTCCTGGAAGCAGGCAAAATTTAGCTAAGGTTTTATTAGAAGATGGAATTAGTTATGAATTTTACCGTAGCAGTTGTGAAGCCCTGGGGCTTTAATCCTAGAAAGACTTTACCATGCAATCTCTGCTGGATATTACAGCTCCATACATCACTCCCTATTCACAACAGAGTTCTATTCTGACTGAGATTTTTGAGAACTGCTGAAAAAAAATACAGCTTATGTTTTACCTCCCATTGATCATCTGAACCTCACTAGGCTGCAGAGCTTGTTTAATCCTTTGGGGAAGCAAACTTAAACAGACTGCGGAGTTATTTTTGGTTTGTCATGTGCAAACTGCTTGTAATCTCATTGGTACCCACTAGGGAGGCTGTGCTAGAGCTGATGGCAAAAGGTTATTCTTAATTTTGATCTGGCAAGTGAGTTATCAGCCATCAGGAATGACAAGGTTCCTTCTCCCACTCAGCTGCTATGAGCAGAGACTTTCAAACACACTATCTTAAAATGGCCCAGTCACCAAACTATTTTATTCACAGTGGAAAAACTCCAGAAGCTTCATTGCCTCTTGCTAGAAGAATGTTAAACTACATCCCTTTCCTTCCCTCCTGCCATTATTAAATGCTTCTGTAAAACAATTAAAAAAAAATGTAGTTGTTACAGGAAGCAATTGACAGCTATAGACTATGGAGAATGCTTTATGCCAAATTGGAGTGAGAACAGTGATAGGAAAACAGGTTTGTGGATGCTTTTGGCTAGGTCAAATTCTGCATCGAATTGGCTGGTTACAAAATGGGGCTGGTTGCTGTGCCTGAAGAGTGAGCGAGCCCAGTGGCCTCTGAGAAAAGTCAGCTATAACTGGAAAAGACTGTGGTTTGGTTTAGACTTTAGTAATGCAATAAATAAGAGAATTGAGGGGTCATTTTATCTGTGGGATGCCACTCCATGGAAAACTATGGAATAATGTTTTCCACCAATATCATCGTTGTTTCACAATAGTCCCTATTTCCAAAGATGAACCAGTCTGAGGGGGAAAAGGCAAAAAAAACCTCTAATGATTTTCTAAGTAAACTCTTCCATCCTTCCATTCCCCCTCAGGAAATGTTAGAGAGAAACATTGAAGAGGCTTGTTCGACCTAATTATACAATGTGAACAAATCTCTGCATAACAGCTGCAGCATGAAGAGGGCACCAGTGTTAACTCTTCAGCAGGGCCATCAATGCCTGATGATTATCACTCGTTAAAAACACTTTGTTGCACATGCAAAACCCAGTTGCTAAGGGGACCTGAAAACTGTTTAATGCCAGCAAGTGGCAGGCATCTTTATGCCCATTCAGTGCTGCAGTGTCCTCTCAGTAGTCCCATTAACTTTAATGGGAAAATTTGTGGTGTGAGGTACCATCTGAGTAATAGCTCAGTATGTGCAGTGTTGCACATACTAATAGAAGAAAGGAGGATACAATTGAGACTGATGTCGGTTCAGCAAGCGTATCTACATTCAGGGTAAGCCAGTTCTTTCTATATAGCCCAATGCCAAAGGAAAGCAATCACATTCCTGCAGCATTTCCAAGCTCAAAGCAATTTGAACCTCACTGCTCATGAAGACCTACTAAATCCTTGCCGGTTTTGCTGCTTTCCACAGGCAGGATAGAGGAGAACTGGTCCAACTTTATAGAGTTTGCCAACTGGTGACAAGGATATAGTTTATAGGAGGAATTCAAGTTCTAGGGAAGTATCATACGCACAGAACAACATGTCATAAGCACAAGTCCCAAAGCCATGCAGCTAGACTTTGTCATCTGATGAATATGAGCTGCACACCACATAATTTAAGATAAAATTATTCAAAGAATCTGTAACCCTGAGTTTTAATCTCCTCCTTCAGGCTGTCTTTCTCTTCCTCCACAATTCCTCATCATCCGCTGTTCGTTTTCTCCAAGTCTCCTAGCCTGCTTCTTCTGGGCAGCTTCTCTAAATCCGTTTAGTGGGAGACTTTGTCCAGAAGCTGCAGAGCAGAAAATGTTACGTTGAATTGCAACCAAAACCCAGGATTGATGACAGCTCCAGAGACCATCTCAGGCTGTAAACTTATATGTGGTGTTCAGGGTTCATTTTATGTTATCTTCACACTGCAGACCCAGCAGTGATTTTAATACATGAGTAAACACACAGATTTAACCAACCAAAAGAAAAAAACATTCTCCCAGGATATGTGCAAAAGGCAACTTGGTATTTTTTGCCTCTCAGGCTTGCCAGTGCCAACAGATTTTGATATTCATCCTGTAACTGCCCACTGCCATTTTTTTTTAACCCATCTTGCTGCTTCCCCCTTCCCACTCTGAGGACAGTACTTTACCCTACAGAGACATACGAGACTGCCCCAGGTAATAAAAAGTGATGCAAAAAGATAAAGCAAAACCTAAGATGTTTCTCATAGCAACTGTTTTCTCACCTTAGAGTGCTCTCTCTAAGGAAGAAAAAGAGTGTTATCACTTTCAAAGCATCAGAATAAATCCTTCCTGGACTAATTTAAATAACCATCCCTTTATCTTTCATTTTTAAAATACACCCAACTGGCTCTTAGATATTAAAAACTTGCAAAGGTGAGTTCTATCCTCACCTACCAGGGGTCTTGGGACGATTGCATTTCTGATCCTATCAGGATAGATACACTATCAGCAGTTTCAGGCAGACTAAAATTCAGGCCATTTGATAGGCAACTGCTTTCCCTCCTTAGTTAGAGTGTTTTATTGACTCTCAGTAACTAGGTAAGGAGGTTGAATGTCTATACGTCCCCTTTCAGGAGAAATCCAAGAATACATGGTCCATAAAGATCGAGTACATTAAGCAATAACAGCCATGCGGTGGAAGGTGGAAATCCAACACCTTTGCTAAGTGCTTCCAAAGTTACCCAGACCGCTGCCAGGGAGCCCAGTATGAGCAGTTCAGAGACAAGGACCAAGGCACACAATAGCCTTGACGAAGGAATTTCATTCTTTTGTTAACAGCATTTTAGGGCTGAAATAGGTCATTTAAATGCATTTTGATGCCCAAGATGCACTTTCAGGGAAGTGCACAATTGTTTTAATGATGAGATACCATGGCCAAGTAAATGCTAAAGTGAAACCTTCTGCAGTTGTTGCTTATAGTGATGGAGAGGCTCCAAGGGGTGATACAGCTGCATCTGACTTGGCTCCTACAGATAGTGCATGGTGATACAGGATCCTTGGCAAAGTCCAGAGTCCCTGAAGCAGAGGAACCAAAATAGATTTGTGACTCACTTCTCACCTGAAATGAACTAACAATCCTTTCTAATTTATCCCCCAAAATTGAAAAGACCAACAACCTTTAAACATAGACCTCATTTTTCCCATCTCACTTCTATTTTCTATTTCAGCCATCTGTTGCTCTCTTGGTTATCTTAGAGATGGTCTAGCTCTCCAGAGCTTCAGTTATCTACCCTGTCCGTCTCATACTTTCAGCTGTTGTATAATATGTAATGACAGAGATAACACATTACGTGTTGCTGAGGGGTTTTTGTTATGTTTTTCTAAAAGCTTGGCCACCACGATGCAAATAACCAGGTTTTTCAAGCAGATGATGATGCTTATCCCCGCTTTAGAGCTATCAGCACCCAAGTTATGAAATGAACATATGAACAGCAACATTTGAGCCAAACCAAACACCCATACAGAAATCCTTAATTTCAGAGGCTAGAATCATTTTGGATAATTTCTAGCCACAATCTTGCACTACTCAAGGAAACAGGAAGGAAACAAATAACACTTCAAGACCTTTCTATTCATATTGGCTCCAATTTCAAATCCTAATTTTCAGACTTCAAGACCAAAGAATTCACGGATGCTTCCAGTTACTGCTTGCACAGGGGTTTGCTCCTGAAAACCTGAGGAATCCCTCATGATGGCTCCCATTGCCTTCAGTGGACTACATGTCTGTGTACATATTTGGAATGTTTTCACTATTAATTAACGATTTTTAACCATAATTGATCATCCCTTGCTTAACAATTAATTAATTAATAAGAAGTTCAGTGTCCCTGCTTGAGCAGGGAGCTTAGACTATATGATCTCTACAGGTCCCTTCCAAACTCAACTATTCTGTGATTTTGTGAAAATAAATAAATAATGATTATTGTGGTATTCATTCTAGATTTTTAGGATCTTGCTGAAGTTAAAATAAATGATCTCTGCCTACTTGATAGTCGAAAAGCTGCCTGATCCTTGATGAACAATTACTATTGTTCACACTCTGTGAACACTATCAATTAGACATGTTTTCATGCTCCCTGTCTTAAAAAATGCAAAAAAAAATGATTATTTTATTTTGAGTTGTAACTATAACCCAATCAAACCCCATGTCAGAGCAGGACAAAAGCAAATGTGATTTTCACTTCAAACCTGCCAGCATTGCTCAGTGTTTCAGTGATTTAATTTCTCCTAAGTCAGCAATATTTAAATTTCTCTGTAAATTATTCCTGATGCTTCATTCACATCTTAACAGCTGGGTTGTAGCATGTTGTCCTCCACTGTATCTGTATAGGGTGAAAAATGCAGACCCACAGGGCCACAGAGATCATCTACTGATTTATGGCTGACTCAGGTAGGATTTATTTTGGGATGACACTGAGCAGAAAATCCATTCCTGTTGTCTATATGACAGCACAAGGAACACAATCACTGCCCAGTGGACGGATGGGACATGCACAGACTCCTCTTAGAGCAAGAACAAAGGTAGCAGATGAAGGATACTTCAAAAGAGACAAAATTGAGGCCAGAGCGAGTCCTTACGCCAAAGCAAGTAGTGCATCATGCACAACAGACCACTGACTATCAACTGAGCATGGCACTGGACCTTAGCCCGCTATTACTAGGAAATAAAGCAGAGTATCTTAGAGCAGGAACTTTTGAACAGTGCAACCACCAGTGATCTCAGGCATACCTTTGGCTTCTGTAATAGCCTTGGCTAGTTCGATAATTATGGCAATTCTCTTTATTGTACTGCTTTTCAGGAAATGACTTTAGTTATGAAAACCCCTTTATAGCTGCTCATGGTCTGGAGAAGCGGCATTATGACTAGTGTTTCCTGAATGGATCTGTGAAGAACATATGTACTTCTTATAACATACATGTACTCAATTCCCTGCAACCATGAAAGACAGGATGTCCAGCATCAGAGGAGGATTTTCTGTTCTTAGAAACACGCACTTTCCTAGGCTCAGTTTATTCATCTGTGAAATGAGAAACTTGTGATTTATCCACATTTCAGAGATTTTCCGGGTCAATGAAATGTTTGCAACTTAAGATAATATCAAGAAACATAAAAATATTATTGCTCATTCTACTGGTTTTGTTACCAGTGCAGGATATCTCCAAAGAAATGCCATCGATATTCCAGCCTGGAAGGGCCACGGCAGCAGAGAACGTCTCCAAAGGGTTTGTTGGAAATGCAGCTCTGTGATGCCTCCCTGTAGTCTTGAACTCACACACTAAAACCTCCCTCTGCATTCATCAGACCAAAGCAATGCTCTCAACAGCTCTTGCAAAAGCACTTGGGATGTTCCCGACACTTGAGCATATGGGCTGAGCATGTGTTTGTGCTTCATTTCCTGAGGGTGCAGTGCAGAGGGATAAGGGACCATCAGACTCACCGCCAGCTGCAGCACACATCGTTCAGCCAGGTCCCTGCTGTCTCTCTTTAGTCATATTTGGCAGAGAAAGAGGGAGCACAACTGCTGGGTGCCACTTCTAGCACCCTTTCTGACAAGGGAGTTCACATCCTTTCGCCATCTGATGTCTGAATGTTAAAAAGGATGCAGGACTCACCCACCCTTCTGAGTGTTGTAAAGCTTAATTTATACTTATCAACTGCTTTGGGATCCTTAGATGAAAGATGCTAAAGGATCATTATTAATATTTGTGAGAATGCAAAACATATAATATACCCCATGCAGGTTAGGCAGAGAATTTTGCCTGGGCTTATTTCTCTTTTCTAAGATGAACATGATTGCACTGGGCTTATTTCTCTTTTTTAAGATGAACATGATTGCAGCAGCACCCTTGAATGGCTGCATCACTAAACAACAAGCACACTGAGTTGCATGTTTCATAACAAGAAATAATGACCTTGAGACCTGTGGCAACCCAAACTGATCCACGCAACTTCTTGCAGAGGCACCTGGACATCTTGAACCTCAGTCCCTTCAGGGCCAGAAGAGAGAAAGGTGTCCACCTATAGTCAAAAAGCAGATCACATTATGGCATGATATCTACCCTAGGACTCTCAAGTGAATAATCCTCATCATATGGAGAATATTTCTTGTGCTACACAGCAGAATGATGAAGCAACCATCATTATGTCTCCCACATTATAAGGATAGTCCAGTCATTTGATTGCACAGTAGTTATGTGACAGAAGACAGCTGGTCACCAGGTTGACTTGTGGGTTAGATTCCAGTCATTTAGTCTGTCTGGCTCTTGGAATTCACAACATTAGAGAGCACCTTGTTAGGACAATTTGTATGGACCGTATGGACTGTGTTTTGCTCTCACCATTCAGACCCTTGAAAATTGGGCAAGCAGGATCTGTATCACCCCTGCACCATGCAGTTCTTCAGCTTCTCTCTTATCCTCGGCAGTCAGTCACCTCTTCTTTGACCTGAAACACTGTTGTTCTACTTTACATCATGCTAAATGGAGTCCTGTTACCATACAATTTCATCCAGAATTCAGTTCTGCTTAACAGCTGGCTGCTTGGTCCCAACTCAAGTACCTACAGAGCTGAGTAACTGATGTACATTTCAATTCCAGCTTGTTTGTTTGATTCCAGCAAGTTATTGTGTGGCTACAAGAAAACCATTTCACAGTGACAGTCTGATTTGGTAGTTGGGACCAATGGAACAAGACACTTTTTATTTTAATACCAGCCAATAAACAGATAGAGCTGTCAGTGAGAGCTGCTTGCCCAGGTCAGAAGGCAGAAATTCCTGTTGACCCCTGTGAGCATCCAATACCTCAGAGAATTATTCTTCTGCCCTTGAAACACAGGCTGCAGCACTAGGTATATGTCCTCTCTATAAACATCTCGCTATTTGCCTCTGTAGCTTTTCCTTATGCTTAGCCAACCTCCCTCCAGTATAGCAACAGCAATGAAGAAGGTGAACACTCAAAACAGGCTTTTCTAACTAGGAAAAAATAATAGATCAAAACAACAGCAACAACAAATCACAACAACTTATGAATCCATTGGACTGAGCGGCAGCTCCCTGTGTCTTTCACAGAGTCTGGTCACGTTCTCTAATTGCTCTGGTGATTTGTATTTAATCACGGCCATTCTCCTTTGCTGCCCATTCCCCTCCTCCGTCTGGCCCTGGGATGAAGTCACAGGCTAAATTTGTGATCATGACAATCACTGACACAGTCACATGAAGAGTTTTGGTAAGTATAGATCTGTTTTTGTATTGCAGGGTCCAACAGGAGAAAACCAGCAGGGTGGGCAAGGGAAAAGCTGCATTATCTTTTAGGAAACGCTCCACCTCCCAGTGATATGACACCTGGAAACTACCTAAAATCAGGAAGGATTATTAGGAGGAGAGGCTTTCCTCAGCAGGGGATATAATCTCTTTAAGGGACTTGCAGAAACCTATCATCCAAAGAGATAAAAATAAACCTATCCGTCAAAGAGAAACGGGTGCAATGTTATGTATATTTGATGCAACATTTTCCACTATTAATTTGGTGGAACAATTTCCACTATTAATATTCACTCAGGGTTCCTAAAATTAACTGTAATTAGTGAGAGAAAGTGCCTAGCTATGACTGAGCACAGCTCAAAGGAAACATCTGTTCAGTGCTCAGCACGGGGCAGGACCACAGTAATGAGGGCAGGCTGCAGTGGGAAAGTGCAAGGTAACAAATATGAAAAGAGGCAATTGAAAAAAAAAAAAAAGGTGAAATAGTGAATTGCCTCTAATTAAAATTCAGTTATAAATCATATTGATGACATGGAGCCATGGAAGATCTCCAAAAAGTTCACCAAGAGCTATCTGCCTATGTAAATATGAGGTTAGAAAAAAAAAGTAAGCCTTTATTTTATTATTGTAGCTATTACTTTATTAAACTGAAACCTTTATTTTTTTCCCCAGAAAACTTCACTGATATGGTAATAGGTGGGGTATGCATCTTCTGAACAAAGTAACATGCCACTATATATCTGTAGTGTAAATCAGAGCCCTAAAAAGCAAACACCAGCATTCATTTTTTTAAGCAAATGGCTTCTGAAAAGGGTTCAAAATATGTATTTAACTAAGAAATACAATCATATTTTTTTTTGTTACTGATACCATTACTTTCCTACCTTTAAATTCTTAACATGCATTGACCTGCTGCAGGGATTAGCTTTTATATTCCATTTGAACTATAGAATACCTGTGGAGTCTTGGTGCCTTCTGAGCAATTAGGTGCTACAGCTATAAAAAGAAATGCAGGGAAGGAGGCTGATGAGCTGGCTACCATGTGGGCTACTATTTGTTTTCCTTCCTGCACCATCATTCCCTGGCCTGAGAACCAGATATGATGGATCTGGCTGAAGAGCTATAATTTTTTTTCAGGATTTTTGGAGGTATGAATGTCAGTCTAATAGGCTTGGGAGATCTCAGTTACATTGCATGTGACATCCACAAATATCCAAGGCATTCTGGACGGGTATGGATTAATTATCTTTCCCTCTTTCTCTCCTAGCTATGAAATGGCCTCACAGCAAAGTTTTGGGTTATGCATCTTACTGTAATGAACCATTTTGCTAAGGCATGAGACTCCTTATAGGTTGTGGTTAGTCAGCACCTGCACAGAAGATTTTTATTTTTATTGTTATTTTTTTCATTGTGACATTTTATCAGGAATCTTATAATATGCAGCCTGCCTTAACTAACTTCTGTCCTTCCAGCCTGTGGTGCCATACAGGGACAATTCATTCCTCACGCGCTTGCATTTTGTGTCCGTATATCGGGTCTCTTCTGTTGAGAACTCAGAACACGTTTCCTCCTCTGTTTATTTCCCTCCTCCGTAAGTCCAGTCCTGCAGTAAGACACAACTCATTATGTATGGATTTATGAGAATCTGGCCATACATTTTCAAAGTCCTGTGAAATCCTTCTAGATTTCCCAATGACACTAAGCCATTCTCCCTTTATTTACCAGCACCCAACTAGCTGCATTGGTTGAACTGTATTCTCTCCTGGATCTCAGAGAAAAGTAATGTTTTGCAGAGTTATAAATTTACTCTTTGAAGCTTGGCGTGAAACTTAAAAGGAATTTGTAGAGTCAAACACACATGGATCATTTTTATCCAGAAGCAGCAGAACATCTGCCTTAACCTCATTGTAGTAGTCTCTGACTGGCAGTAGTTGAATCTGGCAGGATATGGGATTAAGGACCTGGAATATGGGACATAGGACCGGTGTGCAGGTAGGTAGGTCACACAAAGAAGAAACAACTGAGGAAAATCACCCCCCGGGTCATTGCATCTGCTCCTCCACTACCATAGGCAAAGACATCACATAATCCTGTGAAAAACACGTCAGACTCCATTGTTGCTGCTGTGTTTGCTTCTCTCCTGGTGCTGCCCATACTAGGCTAACACAGTAATAATGCTTCTTGCTTTCAGCCTAAAAGAATCTGAGAGCTCTATTCACCTTTGGTTTAAACAACACTGTCCTGTTTGCTTAATAATGGTTTTTGCCTCCCCAGTCATCATGAGAGGATGTATTGGCTGAAAGCATCTATCTCTGAAGTCCTCGCTTTGCCTAAATTAAAAAAGCTGTTTCAGTTTGTCTCTCCTAATACTGATCCGTCTGTTTTTTTCACTGCCCTGTAGCCACCGCTGCAACTGCCCTAGTGCAAACTTCACCACTCTGAATGAGAACAGGGGAATGGTACATGGACATGGGATTCTGCCTGCTCAGAAAGTTTTAAGCAGATTTGTAGGTCATTTCCAAGGCCTCTGGAAAACAAAGCTGTTTTTCCTGCTTGCCTCTGGTTTGACCCCTATTAGTTGTCCACCGACCACAAATACCATCAGCAGATCTACAGTATTTTAGATGAGATCTCAGATGAGATGTTGCCTCAATATTTCTCTCCCTCTGTGGCAAAAAATTACTGCATCCTGCAAGTGCATTTGTTCTTTCACAGTCGTATCACAATTTATATTTAATTATTTCTTTCAAAAAAAAAATTTGCAGCCCTGTATGCTGCAGAGCAACCCCTGCCAGGTGGTATGAGCAAACATCACCTTCATTTCTTGAGTACAGGCAGCATGACAGCTATTCCTCACCTACATGATATCACTGGGTTTTATAGATATACTAAAAACACTCACAGGGCAATCAATGTGCTGTTTTGTTCTTGATTCTGGGATGAAAACTGTGATGTTTTCCTACTCTACCAGCCTTAAGGTTTTTGTTTTTTTTTTCCATATTGATGCGATTACTTTCTTTTAATATTTATTTACTCCCTCTTTTTTGACCATATCTAAATAAATTTTATTACTGACCTCATTTTCCCTGATGAAATGAGTATTAATGTTTTTACCTCTGCTAGAGAATCACTTGTTTTTACTTTCCATCTCTATCATGAGGTTTAATTCAGTTGGTTTTGCAATTGGTATGCCATGTCTTCACTTCCTGACCCGTGAGATACTGACTTACTGACTTAGTTCCTTACTCTCAATAATGATTTCCAATGTGGCTAATTCAAATAGTTTTGAATATTTCTTTTTTTTGATTTTTCGTCACTTTCTTGTAGTTCAGTTTCTGTATAGATGTTTGCATTCTTGGCAAAAGACACTTCACACCTAGGCCACATTCAGCTCACTGAGGCCTCTTGTCCCAACGTCTGCTGTAAACAGATTCCCTCTCTTCTTCAGGAATGCCCTTCTGACATCACACTCTGAAGGGACAAGTCTATTTTCATTTATTCTGAATTGAATAATTGCAGAAATTGAATTTTTAACTTGCAAAAGGTATTTAAAAAAGCCTTCAATAATGCCCTCACTGCTTGCAAAAAAATCCTAAAGTACTGACACATTTTTCCCATCACATCAGTAGTGTCTTATATGGTCATCCCTAACATGGATTTAGACAAAGGCAGTTTTACCACTTATGTTTTTATGTTTAAAACAGTAGGAGCTACACTACAAAGAGGAATGTAGGGAATAGAACTCCTCAGGCAAGTAATTTTGTTGAATAGATGTCTATCTGCACCAGTTAAAGGATTATATTAAAGATTTCTTACTAGAAATAGACATGTAGCCAAATGGGATTAATCAAGGAACAGAGAGGTAAAGCATTAGTCAAAGCATAAATCGTTTGCTTATAGAGTCATTACTGCATAAAAATACTCACTGTGAACAGGTGATATTCAGAGTCAGTCACTATAGCAATTCCAGTGTATTTTTATTCCTGTAATTGCTGATTTGCTGTCATTCTTGGGGCCTGCTTTCTACTGCCTAGATGATTTAATGGACAACCATCTCAGTGGCTTCTCACTGTCTGGACTGGCTACCAATAAAACTTTTACCTCATGAATTTATGTCCAAATTGAAATACCCATGAACTACCCATTTGCTTTCACGTAAACAATCAAGCCTGAGCTATTACAGCCTTCTGCAACAAGGCCCATACAATATATATCGGTGTTAGTAGTGTTAGCTTTGTACTCTGTGCTGTATGTGCTTTACCATCTTTTGGCAATTCATTTACCAAGTAACCCCCTGCTAAGCTGCATCACTGATTTCTTTTCCAAGTATCAGACATTTTCTTGGTTGCCGTAGTCCATAAATTGGTCTTCTTCAAAGGCTTTTAACACAAAACCTTAATTTACAGACATGTTTTTGAGCTTTGATCACTCTTAATCTTTAATAAGATTCACTATGGATTAGCAGATTTTCTCTGGCAAATTCTGTTTTCTTTTTGAAGGATTGACTTTGGTTCTTCTGCAAAGTTCTGCACAGCAGATTAATATATCAATCCAATTTTGCCTGTCTGAAAAGTTTAGCGTCTTCCCGATCTTTCCCCGCTACACTAACTCAAATCTTGAGCCTTACAGAATTACGCTCTTCTACAGTTTCATCTTTTTTTGTAAACTCTTCAGGACAAACTTGCTCACATGCTTCGTTTCCACCTACAGTGCAGATTTCTGTAACACCATTTCATATGTAGCCCATTCCTTAAGAGCACTAAGTGGAAACTAATTAAAATACCGATAGTTTCAGAGCTACATTTGTTCCTTTTTTTAACTTGTTCCCATGTCTCTCAGAAACTGTTGTTTAAAAACTTTTCAGCTGTTAATCTGCATTTCCATGGAATTTGAGTTCTGGTATGTTTTTTAACAGATCCGCTTGTACTTTCATCGTGTTCCCTTATTTAATTACTCTCCTGATAGAACTTTTTGTTTGGGATTAACTCAGGCCAAGCAGGTTTGCAGAGCTCTGAGTCACTCTGTGGCCACTTTTTAAAAGAGTTAATGCATTTGACTTAACTCTTGCAGATCCAAGTAAGAACTCCATCTACAGGGCTTTGGAGTAAAAAAAAGAGACATAGGGATAAGGAAACTCTGTGTTAAAGAAAAAGCAGGTCTGGTTTTATGTAAGAACCTATCTCCAGTTCAACTGAGTTGCAAAGGCAAGTTGCATAGATGAGTTAGTTACAAATGAAGAGACTATCTCTAAACCAGGGTTAAACAACCAATTCCCAAAATATGTTAGAAATTAGCCTTGTGATTTTTTTAACTAAGTGATATGTTCTTCTACAGAGGGATGCCTGGCTTTATTTTTGGGCATCTAACTTTCCTCATATATCCTTGTAGCTGACACCTAAGCTATGTGTATAATCCAGCCAAACCTGGTGGATGCGGACAGACTAAGCCTAAGTTTCTTTGTTGCTGTCTCTCTGTGCCGACAAAGTAGTTAAGTAAAACCTAGATGAGGAATTCAGAATTTGGTCCAAAGGGATATTTTCAGAGAGATGGGACTAGAACCTCAGGGTCCCAGCCAATAACAATATTTGGAAAGAGAATTTGCTTGTAGCACCTCAAAGCTGGCAGATTATTTTGAGACTTGTTAGGAAACATAATTGTCATTTTGTCTCTGTTCCAAATTGGAACAGATCTCCAGTAACAATCCAGTGGCAGAGAGAGCCACAGGACTGTGGCCTTTAAAGTACATTAGAAATTAATTTTAATTTATGTCTTCCTAAGGGATGATTATGGTGCCCTAGGATTTAATATGAGGTTGAGAATAAGACTTGTGGATTCTTTTCCAATTTTTGATGGTGACTCAAGCATTCTCCTCTGGCAAGTTACCAAACCAAATTATCAATTAAGAAGCTAAATAAGCAATCTAAAGTTTTGAGATGGTGAACCCCATCTTGGTAATAAAGGATAGATGGCTTTCTTTCCCACTTGTTTATTTCATAGTGAGAGAAATATGTTAGGTTTTCCTTTCAAAAATGTTGTAAAACTCAAAATCTGTGACTTTATAAAAATTGTCCTAAAGAAACCAGAAGTAGTAGAACTATTTTGTGAATGGCAAAATGAAACTGTGAGACTTCTGTTATATAGGGATTGATTATATTAGCTGGTCAGCAAGATCCTTTCTTTATCTAAAAACGGATTCACTCAAGTATGCATGAGTTTCCAACTGTAGTCTAAATAACAAATGAAACATCCTATTTCTCTTTGGCACATTCAACAGCATTTTATGAAACCTCCTTCATTAAGGCCTAAACAGAACAAAATATGTTAAGCCTGAAAACCTGTTTTTTACAAACCTACCCTATCACATAAAGCAGGACATCAGCTCTACTCCAGTTTAAGAATGAAATTGCTTGCTGCTTAACCAAAAAGCTTTTCCTCTGATCCATATTTCTTAGACATGCGGTGTGAAAACTTTCCACATGCACAAGGAAGGGCTTGAACTCTTCTGCCTCTCATAACATAGCTCTTCCCCCATCTCCTTTTTTCTTTTTAATGACAATAGACTTTTGCGCTGATTTGGGGATTACACCACAGGTCTGAACCTGTCCAAAGCATTCTCAGTCACAGCCATGTCTATTCAGTTAATAAATACCTATTTCCCTCTTGGCAATGAAGGCTGAAAGGTGCCAGATCGCCCAGGATAATTGACATATCTTTTCTATTGTGGATCCCTTTGACAGAAGCAGGTTGGAAAATGTTCATGTCCCCACCTCTTCCACATGAGAGGACGGTGATTCCCAGGTCAAGGTGGGAGGTGAGAATTCAACTGAGGTGGGTGAAAAGGCAGTATCCCCTTTTGCTGACATATTTTTTACAACTTGTGCTTGCCTGTAATTTGAGAAGCTGAAACTTTCTCCCTTGACATTTTCCAGGTAAACTGCATGGCCTACCTAATGATGTAGTAGTCCTGAAAAAAAAATCGAAGGATGTCCTACTGAGTCACACCAATGATCCATCTGATCATTCTGTTCCCAATAACAGCAGTAGGAAATGCTGAATAGGAATAGGATAGGAGACTGGAATGCATTTCTCAGTCTACTCCCTGCTCCCTCTCAACGTCCACAACTGCTGTATTACCAATGTTGGACCCCTCCACTATGGTAGCATCCATTTAAACTCCAACTCTAATAAGAAAGCCTTCCTAAAATTTATCTTGCTGCTACCTGGCTCAGTCAAAATTATTTTATTACATATATATATATATATATATATACATATATATATATATGTAAAATGCAATCTGACCATTAAAACTGGAAGGCTGCTCAAACTGAAGAGTGAAAATAGTGGCAGAGCCACATTTGCTAATAGAATTTCATCAAGAAACAGAGAGGGAGGACAAGGGTTATGTATAAAGGTCAGTAGACCTTAATTACCCTGCAAGAATCATCCTGCACTATTTACCTAGTCACTTTTCTGTCTATATCTCAGCTGTAATGAGAACTGAAAGTACGAAAACAAATGCTATTTCTCTGAATTGATAAGCCCAAATAAAAGCATGAGAGGAGTGTTATTTCTGAGATTAAGACTCTTAAATATATCTGTCTTGATATAGATATGCTTGAAGGTGTTTACCCTACAGGTGATGTCAATGTCTCACGTTCCCACTATCATTAGTGGAGATTTAGGGATTGATTTACATGTACAGACATGGGTGTCATATGAGCTGCCACAGGGGATTCTCTTGAGGTCAGGTGCCCTATCCTGGTCAGGTGCCAATACCTTTGGGCATCTTAAATGACACTATATGCCTCTATGTAGACAATTGAACAGCATCTAAAATGATAACTATCTTTTCCCCTCCTTCCCAAGAAAATGAAAGGAAAATAAAAACTTAATCAACACATTCCTCATTCACAGATTGCAGATGGCATGTTGACATCTTGCACCTATTTCTAATGTCAAGTTCAGCTAGACTAAGATTTCTGGAAGGTGGGAGATATTGGGGGCGGTGCTGCTGACACAGCTCTGCCTGTGAGTGATGCCCTGGCAGAAGAGATGCCCTCCCTCTGCCCGAGACCTGCCCTGAGCAGAACCTGCCATCACATATGTGTGAATGTGCTGCGAACCAAGCTCTGGAACCGAATCTCCACTAGCCTTGTTTTCCCATCCAGTGTTTGACCTCTAATATCTGATTGCAAAGGATGCTCTAGACTGGTATTCTTTTCAAGAAAGCTGTTAAAATATCATCTCCCCAGAAGTGCCAGTCTTCCTTCGGTAAACAATAATTTAATTACATTATTTCTTGAGCTTGTCATAGCATGCCACTCTGCAAACCCCTCATGTTATTGTCCTGATATAAACACATCCTCAGCTCATTTGCTCAGCTCAGACTGTTGGCAAGCACGGCAGGAGCTGGGAATTAATGAATTTGATCATACGTTAAGGTAAAGAGGATAGCTTAGCTTACAGAGAGGCTAAGTACAGCGCTACCATTAACCCCCTAATGACATTCTTGAATGAACATTTTCGACCCCAAGCATAAATATAACAGCAGCATGCGCGTGCTTGCTGGAAATGGGTTTGCTCCACATAGCTCAGTTAATGTCCCCTGTGACTCAAGCCTGGGTGCTCTGCTCTGCTCACTGGCTTCCAAGACAGGCGAATGGAGGCATGAACTCCTCAGAGCCGGTGCCTAATTCAGCAAAACTTCTTAACTGGTTGGTACAGATCCTCTTTGGAGAAAAACAGATGCCTCCAGAGGAAAAGTCAGCAGATCTTAGATACTCCTCTTGGGGCAAAATGATTTGATGTATTGCAGTGATTTTCACTTGGAAATCTTGAATTAATTTAAACTCACAACAGTCCCCTGGTGTACAGCAAATGTTTCCTTTGAAAATAGAATAATAGAAAATAGAAAAAGGGAAGTTAACCTGCTTGTCTCAGGCATCTACTGAATCAGCAGCAGGTGAAGTGGCGAGTCCTAGCTGCACATTGCAGCCTCCCATCAGCCGATATGAGATCTCTTTGGATCCAAAACACTGCCCCTTCAGGAACAAGGAAGGGCCTGTCAGGGAATTTAAAAAGTGTCTGGGGGTTTACAAAACTCTCCACTCTGAGAGCAGTAACTTCTGCCCAAGAGCATGGGTTGTCCCATGGGAGCTGTTTGGGGCGCTCTGCTGAGCCATGCAGAAGGGAGTACATGAAAAACATGAAAACAGGCTGATTCTCCCTTACTTGAAGGCCACATCCTTCATCCACTGCTCTAGGTGATTGAAAGATAATTAAAAAGGAGCAGAAATGGTCCTGCATGATGTCCCTTGGCATGGAGTTCTGCAGCATTGGAGGTGGGGTTCCTGTTCACCACCCTGGAACTGCTCTTCCATTCCAAATTTAGGTCCTGGGTAACATACTGAGGGTGCAGAAAACAGCCCAAGGTGTTGATCACTCTTCACACCTACTGAGAATCTGTTCCAGAAAGAGCAACTTTGGTTTTACTGCTCATGTCTCCATTGCTGTGGGGAGCCCAGCACAGGGGAGGGGTAAAACCCAGACTGTGACTGGGGGGACTGACTCCCTGTAAGGCAATGAGCTGAGCGCAGGAGAAGGTTTGTTTCCATAAAGGAGAAAAGGAAAAGAGAGGAAATTCCTGCTCTGCATTTCACCCCCCAAAATACTAATGGAATAGTTCTTTTGTTGCTCAGTATAGGGAGAGGGATTTATTTAAGATCCCAGCAAAGTCCCCCTGTAGATCTCCTTGCTCAGAGAAGCAGTTGTCCTAACCAACAGTCAAATGTGTCAACAGTTCTCATAATATTCAGCATTTTTTCATTAAGCTCCATTTCCTTCAGTTATATAATTACACAAGAATCTCTGGTTTTGGCAAAGTAAATTAAAAAAAAAAAATCTGTTGATGTGACAGCTGCACAGAGAAATTTGAGAATACTAGACATGAAAGCTGCAAATTCTAAAGGCTAATAACATTTGCTGTTTTTACATTTGGGAATTTTACATCCAAACTCAGAATTTTGGGGGCAGTCTTATTAACACCACTGGGATAATGTAGAAATAGTAGCAATAGTATAATCAGGTGACCGATGATCACATTGCAGCATCCTCAAACAATTCTCTTATGCAACAACACTATCCAGGAGAAATGCTATATATCAGGAATAAAGCAGAGCTCCGTGCTGTATCCCAGGAACTGAAGACCAATCAATCGCTGTGCCACGCACTGCAATAGCATAAAGAAAAAGAACAAACCCAGAGGGGAGGAATCCACATTCACCTCTCTGACAGAGAGCACTGAGGCAGGTCTTCAAGCCTGCAGCTCCTCCATGCTTGGCCTTTTGCTCTTAGAAACACCTTTGGCACCCCAAAAGCCAAGGTCTATACCATTGATACACAGTTAACCACCACTGCATAAGAAGACATAAGTAGGACTGAATTAAGGCAAATCATTCAGACAGTGTATTGGCACCATAAAGCAGTGCCAGCTCTTTCCTTCTGATGTCCAACAGGAAAGGGAATCGTCTGAAACTGGATTTGTACCCTGTATGTGTAGAGCTACCTAGCATTTAACTCCCTGCTGGAGGTCAGAGTAAGAAATAATTCTGCCAGCACTTGATTTGGCCCGATGACAATCTTTTTTTTTTCCTTTCTTTTTTAATAACCTTTCCCCTTTCCCCTTTCCCCTTCCCCTTTCCCCTTCACTTTCCCTTTCCCTTTCCCTTTTGCCCTTCCCTTTCCCTTTCCCCTTTCCCCCTTCCCCCTTTCCCTTTCCCTTTCCCTTTCCCTTTCCCTTTCCCTTTCCCTTTCCCTTTCCCTTTCCCTTTCCTTCCCTCCTTTTCTTTTTTCTTTTTGGCTTGAAAGAGAGTAGTGGTCCCTCCAACCCATCTATTCAAAGACCCTGAGAACTTTTCTCAAGAGCAGACCCCGTTAATTGCAATGCCTTAGACGACTAAGACATTTGTGGTCTGATCCCAGAAGTGCTTGACACTGTTACAAGCACAAGCATATAAAGATTCTCTGGACTTGAACCTCTTTACATAATGCTTAAGTGTTCGAATTTTCGTGTGTATCCTTGTGCCTTTATCTGATAAAGCATTCTTCACTCCCAAATCTGGCATAGTCATGACATTTAGTAGTGTTTTGTAAACAGATACCTCATTTGTTTGTGAAGCTCTTCAGAAATTCAGCATGTTTTTTGCTAAATTATTTATTGCTGTCCCAGATACAGTGGTAGGAACTGTGGCTTCTGATGTCACATGCACTCTGTAACTCTAAACAGTTTTGAGATCCTCTCCTATAAAAGCAAAGACATAGCGGATGAGATCCTTAATGTTTGAGTTCAAGTTTAAGGCATTCTCCTGCTGGAATTTAACCAATTTTTAAATGGTTATAGAAAGTGATAGAAAAATCTTAAAAGAGGTTCAAAACTTTAATTCCATTAACTGTCTTCAGCTCAGGTACTCAGGTTCCTTTGATGGGAACACTGAACTTATTTCCTCCAGAGTTTATTTCCCCAATATATTTAGTCATTCCTAATCTTCAAAACTTCTTAATATTTTGAATTTTTGTTGAATTCCCTCTTTACCTTCAAAATTCTGAATTTGTAGAGAATTCATGTATTTTTGTTCAGAAGGAGGAATTTATCATACAGGGATATAACACATAGATTTGCTTTTTCTACTTGCATATGGTCTTATAGGAAGCCCTGGAGGAAATAGGAAGGAAGGAAGGAAGGAAGGTATGAAGGAAGGAAGGAAGGAAGGAAGGAAGGAAGGAAGGAAGGAAGGAAGGAAGGAAGCAAGA
>JAWLRI010000873.1:2722909-2740049 GCA_034781795.1 Crypturellus tataupa
AGGAAGGAAGGAAGGAAGGAAGGAAGGAAGGAAGGAAGGAAGGAAGGAAGGAAGGAAGGAAGGAAGGAAGGAAGATCAAAGGGAAAAATAGGGCTGCAGAAGAGGTTCTGTAAGGTAGACATCTTTCATTTTAAATAAATCATTTTTCCCTTTCTCTTGTCCATCTGTTATCTTCTGGGAAACAAAGCTTTGCATATCTCACATTTGATCAGGATTGCACCAAAAAAGTAGCTCACACTCTCCTCCAGCACAGCCCACAGGACTTGGAACAGCATCTGGACGTGTGGGCCAGAAAGAGGCAGCAACCTGGGAAGTTCCTGTAAGTCACATTTGTCACATTTTCTTGCTGTGCCAGAAAATTAGGGTCTTTCTCAAATGAAAATTCACCCAGGCTACAGAGATCTCCAGAGCAGTGGAGCAGCATTGCAATTTTCCTAGCAGATATTGTCTCATTTCATTAAGCATTATAATAAAATGAGTTGGGAAACTCTCTGGCCTTCAATCCCTATTATTAGAGAAATCCTCTTGGATGGTTTGGCTGCATAACTAATGCCACAGTGACAACCTGTGTCATGTAGTGCAGGAGCAGCCTGTTTGGTGTTGGATTTGGCCTGCACAATTTTCCATCCAGGTCAAAAGGCTCCACCATTTAAGAGTCTATAAGAATCCTTTATACAAGACTTCATAAAGGACAATGACAGCAATGCAATACAGTAATATAAAACAAGAGACAAAGAACAGCATTCTTTAGAAATGCAGATTGATGCTAGTTTATCAAAGAATATATATGTTCAGTGAAAATTCTGAAAAAAAAAAGATATGTGTCCTAGCTTATTGGGTATATTTATATATACAAATAAATCAGGAACACAGGACTGGGTGAGACCATCTGGACTTCTTCCTCTCTTCAGTCTTTCCAACTGCAGGTACTATGAGACACTTTGGCTAGAAGTACCTGCAAAATCTCTACTCCATAGGTCATGTTTAGCCCCTGAACAACATAAATGAAGAAAGGATCACAAAACCCTAGAACTACACTGTATAGGAGAGCAGGTGAGACGGAGAACTTCATTTCTTCTGCTGCAAAAAATTTCAGGGGAAAATTTCCCCATAGCTTAGTGCCATAAATCCCATACAGAATAAAGACATCCAAAATGGAGAGAATTCCCTCCAAAACATACATCTGATGATTAGTTTAATCTCAGTTGCATGAATAAAACTTTGCAGCCAGGCATCTGGTAGTAGCTATAGGGATATCAGTGTGTTATGGTCCTTTTCCCATATCTTGCCATAGCCAAACTGCTGTTTCAGAAGAGGACAAGAATCCATGGAATCCTTACTACTTCTTGCAGGCAAAGCTAGTGTACAGGTTATATTACAGTGAATTAAAAATGATCAGAAAATGGTGAGTAAATGTTGTAGTCAAAATATAAATCCTTCTCCCATATATATATATATGTGTGTGTATATAAGTGTGCATATATATGTATGTAAATATGCATATGTGTGTGTATATATATATTTATATGTATAGGACTTCCTATAAATCTAAGTAGGACCTCATTTTCAGCTCGTATAGGTGAGGTGAATTGACCTTCATCGTTATGAGATCAGTAGTGTACAAACTACACTGGGCAATGTTAAGGGAGGAGGATGAAAATCTCCAGTCCTCATTCCATAACTATAATTTCCTGCAAATTATCAGGAAAGGGTACAACTAGCAAGAACACAGTATAATCCAGGTTCTTATTCTGGTATTATACAACTCTGTTTTCACTAACAAATCCATTTTGTTACAATTATTCTGATTTGACCTTGATGTGAAGGCTGCTTATTAGTACAGAACTTGTTTATTACTGTAGATAAAGTCAAATTTTCAAAATCTCTTCAGCTAAAGTGTTTTGCTGTATGAAAGAGAGGGAGCAAGACTACTGCTATCCTTCAGGACACAAGAGGATACCGAGCAGTTTTCACTGTTAACAATATGTGCTTTCTCCTGCAGAAACTGAGATACTCTGAGGTGGAAAAAAGCCAATGCTACTGACCTCCACACACTTGAAAAGTGAACTCCAAAAGCCTGGGAAAAAGAGAGGAAACCATTCTCAGAGTGAAACTCAGGGCAGTCAAGTTCCACAAAATTCAGTGAAGAGAAACAGATTTCCAAAGATATTTCAAGTTTCTGCATTTCAAAATACTCTTTATCACAAAAAGAACAGTAATATGGTGAGAACAGTGTTCCCATCTCAGAGAAATGGAGAAAAGTCACATCCATGTAGTAAAAGGGAAGAAGATACTGAATCTTACTTTTGTAAGTAGACTACCTTTAGTTTTGTGACTATAGTACAAAGAAATGTTGTTGTTATATGTTCACATGTTGGTTTTACCAGAGACACTGTGTGAATCTATTGACAAAATTACATGCTCACTGTGGAAGCACTTGCTTAATTTACCTGCTTTCAGACGAGTGTAGGCTTTAACTTAAGCATGTGCCTTCAAGGATATGCTTGGTATAGTACAAGAATTCAAGATCTGCTAATTAGGCATAGACTAAGTATTTTACTGCATCACCCTTAACATGCCCAAATCACCCTTCTGGAAAGCAACTTTAACAAAACTTTCCTTTCATGAGGAAGAGCCACACTTGATGTGTAAAGACTTGACATACAAGAGTAGTGGGCATCCTGATTTCATGATACCCAAGACTATGGGTATGATGAAATGGATGTCCTGGTTTCATCATACCCAAGACTAACTACCCCTTTCCTTAGTTTGCCTCAGAAATCACTAGTTTTCCTAAGCTCTTTGAACAGTGAATGAAGAAGGGTCTTGACAGGAATATTGTGACCACTTTTAGAGATACATGCCCACTTCTTATTCATTTTCATTAAAAAAGCCTGTGTCTCCTCTGGCTGTATAAAGACCTTTACCAGCAGCTCTCAGCACACACACTTTGTACGCTGGATGAATTGTGGCAGAGCTGACGAGCTTAAAAACAAAGTTCATTACTAATTCACATTTTGTCCAATTTGATCTGCTTGTGTTCAGCAGATTTTCTATTCCTTCTTTTGTTTGACTACTCCTGTGAAATCAATAGTCAATTTAAATTCCTTGTTTCTCAATAGCACTTGATTATTCCCTAATTCTCATTCCCTAATTCTCATCTCATTTTTCAGCCTTTGCAAAATTATGTATATTTTTGAAATACCTCTGCATTTACCTATAAATCCACCTGTGAATGAGATAGGATCTCCTTTTCTGGCTAACTTCTGCAACACATCTATATTCTCCAAAACACTTTGGATGTAAGTATTCTACCACTAACGCCAAATGACCCCTCAAAATGGTGCATTATCAAAGACTATTTTGCTAAGTATGTGGATGGAACTCTGGAACTGAAGTAGACTACCAGATTAAAAAAAGAAAACTTTTACTGTGACTGTCTAAAGTGCCTATACTAGTTTTGGAACACCTTCACTTGCTTTCTCCTAGGTACCCAGTCTGACAATCAACTTTTGTAGAAAGAACTGAGAAAGGGAATGCTGCAAGTTCAAGGCTAGAGATACAGAGGAAATATCTCTGCTTTACTGCACGTTCAGTTTTCACCAGAGATCATGACATCTCTCTTGGGAAATTAAAGCCTTCGAATGGGGAGGAATGATGAAACATCCAGAAGGACATCAACTACATAAGGAGCTGGAACAGAGGAAAGTCTGTAAAATAAGACTTACTTGAAAGCAAATATTTATTCCAGAATAAAATGGATAACTGAGCACTTGCTTCAAAAATATCACTGTAAACAAACAAAATACACACACACTTACAAGTCTTTCTGAAACACAGATCTCATAACACCCAAATATTGCATAATCGGTAATTGATTTCAGCCTCTCTGGTAAAGTAAGCAAGAAGATATCAGCCATATTTTGTTGGTGCAGAATCAAACTACAAACTGGATTAAAAGTGAGTTACCCAAGGGTTACCATAAGAAATCTGTTACATGCTAGACCCATTTGGTGCATGTCCCTCAAAAGAACTTGCAGCACTTGCACTGAGAATTAAGCCTGGATCCAATTTAACGGGTTCAGTGTTAGCAAAAGTGTTACTGGGCCTTCAGGAGGGAGAGGTGCAGGAGTTCTGTGCATTTCATTTATTACTGTATGAAGGCAGACTCAAGTTCAATGCCGTGCCTTGGCAATGAACTGTCATCAGGAGTTGAACATGAGACCAGTCCAACTTGATCCTGCTCTAAACTCTAGGTAGAAAATACTGTTAATCATTACAAGAACCCTAGCTACCATTTGTGGCACAGAAAGCTTTTTTCTTTGCATAAAGGAAAGTCCTAATAGCTTTGGACATGACAGGGAAGGCTAGGAAAACTCTCCTTGCTATGTAATTAGCCATAGCACAAATGGAAACACAGGCAGAGCTGCCCTGTTATGTGATACTGGTGTTTCCGCTCTGGTGCTGGCCAGGTGTAACTTGCCGGGTTCGGAGTAATCCATCCCCAAATCCCTGGCTTTAATGGAAGAAAACAGCCAGCTCACCTCCTGTCTTAGAACAAAAGCAGCCTTAGCAACTGCATAGCAACCCCGCTGTGGAGACGGGCAGGGAGATGCCGGTTTGGGGATCGGAACCCACAGGGATGAGCCAGAACCAGCCAGGACACCGCAGTCCCTAATGTACACACCAGGCTTCAGCCTTGTTTATATCATTGTGATTTGGGTTACTTTTCTTCTGGTTATAGAAATAACTGATGGGATGTGGAACGGCGCCGATCATTTCAAATTCCTCCATGGAGCATCACGCATGTAAATCCAACCTCACAGCTTATAACCTCTAGTTTATTTATTACCATTTATTACCATTGCTACAAAAGGAAAGCATGACTTGAGCAGAATACAGGTGCCCGTTAGTGCTGCAGACAGAATATTATGCACTGTATTGTAATGTCTCTAATGCCACAGCCAAAATGGTTACAGGATGAATACGGTTATCATCTCTAGGCACTATCAGCAATTTATATTCAAATGCAGCTCTACCTTTAAAAAAAAAACCCTGTTTGGGACATTGCGCCTACAAACTCAAAGTTAGCACTTCTGTGTTGCAAAGTCATTTCTACGAAAGGCTGCTGAAAATAGAAGTAAACTGAGAAGACCAGGAAAAATGTTCACTTTGGGTGTCCAGACGGGAGGTCTTTTCAGGTAACAGCAATTACTTGTAATAGTTTTAGAAAACTGAATGCAATTATAAATAAATCAGTGAGATTTCATCTTTTTTTAGCTAATATCTGCATTGGTATTTTAGTTACACAACTAATTTGGCAGGATGCCATTTCTGACAATGACTGCATTTAGATTGCAGATACAAGATTAAAATTTCACCTTAAAATTCCTACTTATTGAAATACATTTAGGAAATTGCATAGGATCTCCAATATATCTTCTTTTTCTGCCTTTTTTTTTTCTTTTCCATAATAAATATGCTTTAAAAAGGAAATGCTGTTCCTTCTAAATCTGCTGGAACTAATAGTATTTTTAAGCACAAATCAGTCAGTCATCCTTCAAGTGGGAAACTCCAGAAACACCAATAAAAAAGAATTGTAACATATCTTATAAAACTCTTCACATGAGAAGCTGTGATATCACTTTAAAAGACTGCTGTTTACACTAAGCCTCTGATTTCCATGTGGATCATTACAGGTGCAAGGTCAATTTTTGTAGCTATTGCCGTGAAATTGAGTCTTGTATGTTCATTTGCACCCTACATCCCTCGAAAAAGCCACAAATAATTTAAATTGCACCTTTGCTTTAATTGCTCGGTGCTGGATATAGAAGCAGTGGAGGTTACTCTGAGCACATCCTATGTTCCTGATGAAATACAACGTAATGCAGTGTTTCAGATTTCCAGTCTGATCCCCAGGAAGGTGTAGGATTTGCATAGCCCCTTGTCTAAATACAGCATGCAAAGTCCATCCAGGATACATAGTCCAGTTCCTATAGGAACCACATAATAGAAGTGAGGTTGCGGGAAATCTGCCTTCCATGTCATCCTAAAATATAATACTCACAGGCTGCAAACCTGTTTTTCAGATGACAGTATCTAAACTTTATTTAATTTACGTCTTCAATGTAGATATTTCTAGTTTCAGGTATATTCCAAACTGGTGATTCCTTATGGACATCTCTTGCAGAGGACTGAGTATGATACAAGCCCCCTTCCAGTATAGCTCCAAGCACAATTACACACCTCATTTTCAATCTAAGCTACATTATGTTTGAACTCAAGCTGTCAAGACCTGAAAGGGTTGTAACGTATTTAATAAACCTGAATACAAAACATTTCTAAATATTCTTCATATTTCATGGAAGACTTGGAATATAGCACTGACATACATGACTTTTGGACCTACAGTATTTCTCATCTCTCCAATACTGTGCAGATCTAACAGTGGTCACAGCTGATCCCACCAGGACTACTCTGTGGTGCCAAGCTCTGTCAAGGTATCTTCACTCAGAGAGAGGATAATGCAGGACTCACAAATTCATTTACACTGTAACTCCCTGAGTGAGTGTACCTCAAAAAGAGCAAAGCAATGAAAGATTTAATATGACTGTTGGGAACGGATCTAGGATCCCCAAGCTTATCCTGACAAAATCATCCTTTTAAATACCAGTAGTAGAAGCACTTGCTATGGAATCAGTTCTTGGCCTGTTCTTCCTAAATGCTAAAATCCCAGTTGGTTTCTCCCAGAGTCCATTTTGGGTGCAGTGCAAAGCTTATGCCATATTAGGGGCATTAAAAGTGCTGTGGATCCTGCTACATGTTCAATAAGGAAGGAGCAAGGATGTTTACCTGAAAATTCTCCCAAAACGCTGAGATCTCAGTCCTTCATTACTTGCTACAAGTAGTTGCTTATTTCTGAATCCCAGTTAGCACCATAAGATACACTACCATGAACATCTAGATCAGAAGTTATAATAATTCTCAGCCCTATCAAAAGACTTTGCTGTCTGTACAGGCTGCCTGTTCTTTTCCACTCCTCCTGGTGGGAAGAAGGAGGTGAATTATAGCACAGCTGAAGACCTGTAGATCCTCTCCTGATAGCCCTGCTCTAGGAGTCACAGGTCTTAATCCAAGGAAATGACTGAAGCTGCTGATAAGACTTATTGACATGACCACCCACATCACTCTGCATGGAAATAGGACCAAGACTGGGATGATTCCAGGTAGGGTTTTTTGGCAGGGGGAAAGAGGGGCTATCTGTGATCACAGTCACTGTGAATCAGCACAACTGAAAGACGAAGAGAAGGATCATGGCTCACTGCTAAAAAGCATTTGTTTGCTCTCTTACCCTGCTTGGGATGGGGTCAGTTGGGACAGAGGGTTAAATATCTGAGAACAGACTGCCAGCTCTGCAGCAAGCAGGCCTGCTCCTGGCTTGAGGTGCTAAAAGAGAGTGCAAACTGTGGCAGGATTTGACTGCAAAACTGCAAAAACACCTCTGTATCCTTGTTGCATGTTAAAACAAAAAGCACAGTGCGGGAACAGCCACAGAACAGTACCTAGGAGATAACAAATACGTGATTGAAAATCAGGAAAAGGTCCAGAAACAAGAACTTCTGGGCTGTGAAGCAGTCTTGCGTCTAATCAGCATGTTCAGATGTTCAGAACAGGCAAACCCAGACTAGACCAGATAATATACAACAAGGAATAAATTTGAAAAGGGCAAAGTAAAGGCTAAATGATACAGCATTTTGACTTCAACAAGCTTTTGATTTATGTCACAGTGAACTAGGAAAAACAGCTACCAGATACACTGATTTAAAGTCTTGCTACATCCAGAATTTTAGAGGGAACTATTGTCATCACAGGCTTCTCAATGCATGATTGCTGTATTTTTTTTTAGGCTATCTGAGATGACTGTTGGTACACTGTCTCTTAGAAACTTTCCATTCCATTTTGGCAAATTGTTCTTAATAAAGGCAAAACAAATACCTGCCAAAACTGAACTTCTTTTTTTCTTTCCTGTCTCTTTTATTTCTTTTCTTGTTAATTGGCACATCTTTTTTCAAGGCACAGGAGCCTTACATGCTGACGTGTGAATTTTACAGGTGAAACCAGAATCTCCCTGTTCTTCATTCAAACTCCAGAATCCACATCAATAAATAGTATATGGTTACAACATTGTCTAATGCTCCCACTAGGGCTTCTATACATATCTATATCTTAATAATACATTATTTATCTTTATAATACATTATTTACCCAGCTGCCGTGTCTTTGAATCCCTGTTGGTGAGACTATAAATATAGGTGCAATTTCATACAGGTTTATCTCGTTAAGCTTATATCCACCTAGCTGATTTCTGCTAACTATAGAAATTTCTGTAGCTTCCTACTTCCCATCTGCTTCACTTCAAAAGTAGAAATACCAGGACCCTCCCCTTGCAAAATCATTTATGTAGATCCTGCTGGAAAGAGTTTGAACTGGTATTTGGAAAAGCACATCCTATTCCTATTGGCCACTGAAGCTACTTTTAGTCAATTTGAGCTGCTAAGTTCAGTACCTAAATATCAGTGTGAGTCAGCAACAGCAGGAGAGACTCAACTTTTTTAATCAGTGATAAGATAGCATCAGTGTAGAGACAGCATTTTGAGTACTTGAGGCCCTTTTTCTTTATCAATAAATCTCCATAAACTTGAATAGAGGTTAACAAAGGCAAAAGGATAAATTAGATCCAAAATGCACTCCGACTTCCATTTGTTGCAGAGAGGTTGGAATCTGACCCTACATCCATTTAAACATTGGCTTTTCTGCAGAACAATTCTAACATGCTGACAGTTTGAGCCAACCACAGGTCTAGGTGGTGGCAAGGCACGTTGCCAATACAAAGTGTTTGTCCTCATTTTCTGGCTAGGATAATAAACTAGAGGAAAATCTTGCTGCTGCTGTGATTGCTAAAAAGGATTTCCCTCTCTGTACTCTGCTTGCTCTGCTGTGAGCCGTAGGGGCCACATCCTGATGCTTTTGTTCTCTTGGCTTCAGTTGTGTAAGTCTCATATGGTCTGACCCCACTGAGAGACTTAGTCAGAAATGAAGTAATGCCATGCTTTATTTCAGCCTCAGGCTAAAGTGCTGCCATGATTACTTGTTTGGAAAGCTGAAGCTATCCATAGAGATTAGCAATAATAAATCAAGGACTATGTTTTATTTCCACATTTTCTGCAGTAGGCAGCAAATAGCTCATCAAAATCAGGCATCCTGCAAATATAAGACATGGTTCAACTAAGGGAAGTAATATCCCCAGCAGAAAAAAGGGAGAGCTATGTTTGGCCCCTGGGGTCACTTCTGCCTTGACACTTCAAAATTCGACTCGCTACCTTCTCAGTGGGAATCCGCATCATGAACAGACCTGTCCTTAATACCCAATCCACCCTCCAACTCCGCAGTATTTTCTGCGGAATAGCCTGGCTCCTGCAGCAGCACGTGTAGCTCTCCAACTTCTCAGCTCCCTCCTTGCAAAAAGACCTTCGCATCATTGCCAGGTCTCTCACTGCACTTGCTAAAGTGATCTTTAACACAGGAACATACTTCACTTTCAGTGCTGAGAGCTCATGTCATTTTTCTTCTCCTTTGTTCAGCACTTAGACTTGGTCAATGGTTTCACTATTCCCTGTCATCCATGGGAACATGAACTCTCTAAAAGAATCAAGCAAGTTTGGGTTTTGTGTGTGTTTGTTTTGCCTGTTCTCCTTCTGGTAAAGCTGCATTTGCTGCCTTTAATTACTCCATCTTACTCAATTTAGTAGCAACACTGCAGTGTAGCCAGCAGTAGTTACTCATTTCTGGTGCTCCGGTTTCCTGGCATTTAAGTTAAAGCTTTTCTAGGTTGCCTCCAGATTCAAAAGAATGCAGGCATGCCTACAAATAATGATATTTAGGGAAAAAAATAAAAAGACTAAAGGCAAAGCTGATATGACAGTGTCCAGAGCTGTACACAACATGTGATCTTGGTCAGCAGAATGGACATTAGGGATTTGGGAAAGTTCAAAAGGAATTTCCTTTCCCACGTGGACTTGAAACCAATAGGTAGAATGGGGCAGGAATGGCTTAGGAGAGAGAGCTTACCCATACGGGGTATTTAATGGAATGTAACGTTTTCCCTGCTCCCTCACAAAGAAATGGAAATAGAGAAGATTATGCCATAAAGCTTATTTCAGCCATCGTAGTGAATAAATTCCGTGGAGTATCTACATAACACTGCAGAAATAAACGTTTCCTCTTCTGCTGCTTGTTTTCCTGCGCAGCCTTGAAACCTTGCAATAGACTTTTTTTTTCTTCTCTAAATAAGAAAGATGATTTAGGACTCTTAAAGTATGTTCAGTTCTCCTTAAGAGAATAATTCTGACCATTTCAATGTCAAGACCTAGATTTTTTACAGTGATTTGATCAGGAACATCTAGATGTTTATCTACTGTGCAAATAGATTTCACTAAAAGAATAAGAAAGCTTTAAACAGGCATATAAATGAGAGTTCAGTCAAATTAAGTAAGAATCTCTCTCTGTATATTTAAATATTCCTTGCTCTTTTCTTGTCTCTTCCCTCCACCCACCATGGGGACAGAAAGCTTTCTGGCTGAAGGAGGAATATATTTGAGGAAAAAGAGATCTGTGTAGTTTGGAACATCTTTGGGCACTGAATGTGAGGAGACCTCAAAAAGGGTAAGGGAGGATGTATTTAAAGACAAAACTGACTGAAATGAACTCCATTGGCTTTCCTTCCAGGCCCTTAGAGAGCCCTGGAATTTGGCTCAGCATTGTTTTGTCACATGTCTATTTTAAGAACCTAAATTTTCGACCCGGACTAATAGGACTGGTCCATTTGTCAATCACTGTAGGATACTGTGGTGGTTCTCAGGTTTATAGATAGTATCGAGCTGCCCATACTTGTAAGGTCTGCTCAAATAAATCAGCATATGTTCCTTCAGCCTGCAAGGAAGTAAATATCCCAGAGAGCTAATTTAAGGGTATCTCAGGTACATTCAGTGTTATGTTATAGTCTTTTCTACCACTCAGTGCAGATTTTCCCTCAATGTTCTTGTATTTAACACAGCCCATTCTCGTGACCATGAAATAATAACCAACCTTGCATCTCTAGAGAATATGGCAGTATGAAAACTCATTTTTGATGCTCAAATTCCTAGAGAGTTTTTAAAAGCTTGAAGAATGCTTCAATTTTAGGGACTCAGATTTTAAATCATTTCTGCTGCTACAAAAGTGATACATATTTAAACTCCATACTGTTCATGCATTTTTAAATATTTCTATTTAATTATTTGCTTGCCTGCTTGAGCCAATTTCTTTTCTCTTAATAACACCAAAATGAAGTTAAAGTGTAGATATTATTAAATTTGATACGAACTTACAATTGAATTATAAAGTAGTAGTCATTTTTCTTATTTATTATGATGTACTGGTTTCTCTCATTCACTCAGAATGGCTTTGCTTTTTCTGTTTGGAAGATATGGACAAGATAGTCTAATAAGCTGTCTTTTTCAGTTGAGATTTTCAGGGCATCTTCAGAGGTCTGGATGCCCTCATCCTATTTAATTTAATGAGAACTGAGAAACAAATCCCTTAAGCAACTACAAAATCTTCAAGAGGGAAGGAGGATGGTCCAGCAGCCTGAGCAGTTCTACCCTTTGCATGCCAAGACTCCCTGGTCCATCAGGGACTCCCTTGACCTTGGACTTCACCTCACTTTCCCTCCTGCAAAAGGAGGATAATGCACTTTCTCACCTGATATAGGCATCTGGGGCCTTGTCTGAGGTTAAAGATACTGAAGATGGTGAATTTTTAGACTGTACAGAAAGAAGTGTGTGCCTAATATGGAAGTACCTGTCATTTTAGGACTACTTCCTTACAATGACACTAAAGTCCTAGCATTTTTTGCACCCTTTTCCTCCTTATGAAGCTATAAATATCAGCATGCCCAACCTTGTGTTATTTGGCACAAGAAACCATCAAACCCCTAAACAAGAGAGACTAAAATCCTAACTCAGATAAAAAGACGTTGAGAAGAGAAAGAAGCAGTTTAGTCTAAAGAAGCATTCTATGTCAAGAGAAAACAAACAAAAACAAACAAAAAAATCAAACCAACAAAAAATCAGGTAAATATTGGCCAGTAAAGTCTAGAATCACAGAATCACATACAATTTTAGGACATGGAACTTTAAATAGTTAGATGAAAGTGTCTTTTGACTCTTGACTTAATTGAATATTTTCTCTTGCCATCTCCAAGGAATACAGAGAGCAGGAGTGATACCAGATTAGCGGAGGTAGCATTAATTGAACGGTGCCTGATGAGTTGAAAAGAAAAAAAGAGAAAAGATTATGAGTGAAACCACTCTGAATTTGAAATGAAATTGTCCGCTGAACTTGAGAAAAATAACACAAGGCAAGAGAGCGGAAAGAAGGGGAGAGGAAAAAGTATTGTAGCTTTTGCCTGATACATAAGAACAAATAGAACAAGTAGAAGATGGCACTAGGAACAAAATTAGCTTGTAAACTAGGCCAGACAGGACAGATTTCTGCTTTTACTAAGATAAAAATGGCAAAGTTCAAACTTTGATAGTGCAGTCCACAGTCCTGGCTTGCTGGTTTGGAAAGTCCCAAGATCTGACCCATAAAGTTCTGCAATATTCTGAATTTCCCTGATGTGCATAAATTATGCTTCATGGAAGCCCTGAAAGTCTTTGCTCTTTCTTACAGAAAATTCATTGACTTCAGTGAATACTCTCTTGGTCATAAAACTTTACTCTTCTTGATTTAATTGCAGGATTAAGGACTGTAAAATGATTTAGGAAATGTCTGGCTCAGATGCCAGGTACACAGATACTTTCCCATGTAGATCATTGGACTGGAACTGCTCCAGGTCAGTAGTGGCCAAAGGTAAATATTATCTCATTATAAAAGCTATAGTGGATCCCATTAAAAAATGAAAATGACCTATTTTGTGTAATTTCTTATGGTAAGCCTTGCAAATGCCATGCCACAGAAGTTATCATTTTGAAGACCAACTTTCAATTAGGCAGCATAACAGTGGGTTCAGATGACTGGTTTGAGAGAAAAAAAAAAGGTAATAGGGGCTATAGTTGAGGTACAAGTTGCAAAGATTTCCATCTGGCACTGTGTGTAGTCAACCTGGTGACTCACTTGTGCTCAACTCCAGTCCTGCAGGATTTGGATTAGCTCCTCCAGAACCAATAGACACTCCTGCCTCCTCTCTTCCAATGCTACTAGTTTTCTAGGGAAAGCATTGTAAAAGCAGTAAGGTTTTGTATAGAGCCAAGCTACAGGTAGGAAGACTGCTGCTGCCCAGTGCTTGCCAGGGCTTTCAGTTACAGGTGCTCCATGGAGAAATATCTGAACTGGCTTTATACAGCCAGAACTTGGCTCCAGCCCTGACTGGTGTCTTGCACTTCACCCCACACTCAGGTGCCTCCCATAGACCTGCAAGTAGCAGAGCTGCGTGGCTACCAGACACAGCAGGCAGGTGCTGACATCTGCAGTGTGTTTAGTCAACAGCCTGGTCTTACCAAGGAAGGGTGAACTGGCTCTATCATGTCAATGGAATAATATATTTATTTATTTTAACTTCAAGTACATTTGCAAAGGAGAAATCATCATCCTCAGCACTAATTTTCTCTCCTGGTTGGCCCACAGTAGAAGGAAGCATGACACAGAGACCTCCTGCTTTGCTAACAGTTGTTGAGCATCATATTAGTGAAAGCTGACAACCCTCCCAGCTTAAAAAAGGCAAAAGAGCTAGAGACTGGAAGCAACTGTATAGGGTTCAACACCCTCCTATTTTAATCCATTGTGTCTGACTACTGACGAGATCGACTAGTACAGCTCCTCTAGGGCTCTTCTGTGCGCTTGTGCCAGTTCTTAATCTACGGATCATTGACATGATGGAACATAATGGCTGCTTCAGAGCCAATTATATTTTCAGTTGTCAGAGCGAACACAGGGAGACTTCATCAGCAGAAACCCACTATAACGCTACGTGCAGAAATGCTCATGAAACCATTAATCTTTTATATTACAGAAGTTACAAAAACACTATTCTATATTTGGTGGAATGTTAATTGAAAAGGCCAAATTACCAAGTATAATGGAGGAAATTGATTTCATTAGATTTGGTTTTTTTTTCTCATTTCCAAGCTAAAACATTATAATTACAAGACCATCACATATTCAGTGCATTATTTCTCTTCTTTTGCCTGCTATTTGAATATAAAATGTATTTTTAAAGGCTGCATAGAATTGCTATGCACCATTGCAGTTTTCATGATAGATCATTCCCAAGATCACTACTATTTACAGGCAATGTGTAAAGAGCGGCAAAGTGAGATCCAGAAGCGCAACCTGATTGCATCCTGATTCGCAGCTTAAATGTGAAGTAGCTGAGCAGTAATTCGTGAAATCATACCTGCTTCCTTCCTAGAGGTTTTAGCAGTAAATTTCATATCATCTTTATGTTGTCCTTCATATGAGTTACACTGGCATGGATAAAAGTTAGCAGCTCTACAGTGAAACGAGTGACTAGCACAGATGCAATTTATGAGCTAGCAGATAAAAACAACAATAGAACAATGGAATATGTTAAATGCAGTTTTATTGTCAAAGGACTGATGGGGTCGATTTGTTTCTGATCAAATCCAAAAAATGGATCTTTCCAACTCTCCTCCCGTTTAAGCAAGTTCAGAAGGGGGGAGTTGCAATGGAGAAGGTGCGTAGAGGTCAGGATGAATGTGTAACTTCTGTGGAATGAACTACATTTCCACTATTGCTTGATTCACTCTATCTTGTTTCTCTTGGATCTGAACTTGTCCGTTAGGATGACAACTTTGATGGCTGCATCTCAAGAGCCATTCAAAACAAATTCCAAGCAGTGCTCAATTGATTGAAAGTTCCCAGCTTGTAGTGAATTACCAGCTGTATGATATCTGGCCCATCTGGCAGAATGATAGCTCTGTGAGCTTCTACAACTTCTCCTGCAGGCAAATATCTTACCGATTTGGCCACAAAATTCATTAAGGGTCCACAGGAGCTGGGGCACAGCTAGTTCACTGCCCATTTCTGCAGAGACAAGGAGGCAGCACTTAATGCTGCTGAGCTAAATGTCAGTGAAAAGTGCCAGGCTCTGAGCTACCAGGGTACATATGGAGCAATAGTAGTCACATCACAACTTTGTCATTATAAATATAGTCCCCATGTTAGAAATAACAGCATTAATACAGAGCTTGACCAGGTTGCAAAGTGCTTTTCCAGATGTTCACTATGGTCCAAGGCAACATTTAGATTCAAGCACTCCAAAGCTGACATCTGGAACTATGATTAAGACTTGTCTTTATCAAAAACACCACCAGTTGTGCAGCATGTTTAACCTTGGTATTTAGTATTTAGCCCCAGCTCAACATGTATCACCTAGACCATTAGATGACAATAACCTTCAGTCATCACTGTCCTCAGGCTGACTTGTGCTCCCAACTGGAGTTGACAGGTTCTCCTTCAGAGTCTTTCTTGGTGTTATTGGGAAAAATACCAGATATAGGAGATATGTTTTGAAGTGGTGCAAAATAGCCTGAACTTTTGAGGTCCCACCTAATTTATCTTGGAAAATAGATTGTTTTGTTACTACTTAAAATTATTTATTCCCTCCCTCAAAATTTCTGTTCAGTATACACTTGTCTACTGATAATCTTCACTCCATTCATGTACATTATGGTAATAAGTGTTTTAACAAGTTAACAGGCGATTGTATATTCATAAGAGAACAGATGACTCTTCTTGCAAACAGAATGAAGAGAAGAAGCCTTAATGATCAAAGTACTAGAAGCCTGGAAAACAAATCACTACAAAAACCCACTCACTTGTTTAAGGCTGGATAAAACTCACAGCGTAAAGCCTTGTTCCCAGTTCCTGTTCCTACGTTCTAATTAAGCCGCTTTTTACTTTTTGCAGTGTTCATCTGCAATATCTTACAAGCTCAACAAGCTGTGAAGCAGAACACCTCCAAGCTCAGGAGGCCAAGCAGCTGCGTGTGCTAAATCTGACTCTGTGCCCAGTCGCCAGCCAAAGCAATGGGGGTCTGATCGCTGCCTCCGGCAGAAACAAAGTCACGATGACTGGATTTGCCTTACATGAAAAGCAAGCCCCAGCCACACAGTCAACAACAAAACACAGCAGGTCCTTGTAAATACAGCTAAACTCAAGTCCCAGGCTTTGCTGAGGAGCATGAATGTGAAAGTAAGATAACAGTAAGATAGATAATAGGGAGCGCTTTTTCTTGCACCTGTTTTGAAAATCAGAGGTACCAGGTAGGGTACCCAGACACAACGATGGGCAGCCAGGCCCAGTGACCCGGGTGCTCAGGCTGATGAAGAGTCAGTGCTGCTCTGCATGGTCCGTCTGGGTCAAGTCTGCCAGGGGTAGGGGATTGTGTTACAGGGATATTCAGCAGTGACAGTGCAGTCAGCTTGTGATGCAGAAGTTGTCGATGCCCTTGGCCTAGATACCCAGAGCTGACAGTGATTCAAGGGTCAATCCAATGGTAGAGCAGCGTTCCGAGTTAGAAAATGCTGGAGCAGAATAACAGCAAAGCTCCTCAGTTCTACTGAATGAACTGTAATTACTGTGTGGTCTAGAGAAGTGGCTTGATTAGCAGAGATGCATGCATGGGGATTTATTGTGGTAAAAAGCACGCTCATTTGAATGACTTTCTACAGGAATTTCAATGCAGAGAGGATTTTAAACATGTTAAATGCGGAACAAAGAGCACTGGAGGTAAATCTCAGATGTGATATTGAATTTTGAAAAGACAGAGCAATTTATATTACTCAAACATTTAGAAACAGTTCAGGCGAAATACTAAGTGATTAATGATTCTATCAATAAATGGCTGGTCAGTGGTTTGATAGTTAAAAGTCTAATATGTCAACAAATTAGCCAGTGTGGTGGGCTGGTAAACACACAAAAAATACACTCTTATCATGTTTGCAGTATGTTTTTGACAGCTTTTTGTTATTATTAATCCTTTTTAAAATATTATTTACTAACAACCAAATATTAATAG
>JAWLRI010000873.1:2750094-2795630 GCA_034781795.1 Crypturellus tataupa
TGCAGGGGGGTTGGACTAGATGACCTCTAGAGGTCCCTTCCAACCTTAGGCATTCTATGATTCTATGATTCTGTGATTATCAGGAAGAGTCCACTCTTACTGAAGCCACTGATTCAATAATAAGCTATATTTACCCAGCTCTGATTTCACCACTCCAGGGAGCATGAGATTATCTCAAAGATTGCAGCTTGAAACATAATCAGCACTTCTAAAACTTTGGCAAATAAAGGGGAGCAAAAGACAGACCGAGAGATCTACACTGCAAAATCTCCCATCACAAAGCTACTGACTTAGGTGAACACAACAGATTTTTGATGGATGTAGACACAGCCAGAAGTCTCCTCACAGAAAAACCTTCCCTTGACTCTTGCTTCTGAGCAGTGACAGCCTGTTGTCCAGCACCTGGAACTCATCTTTTTTCTGCTATGGAGTAGCTCACTAAGAATGATCAGTCCAAGCACAATCCAGGCTGCCAAGCATCTACCACTGCAATGCCTGTATTTGAAGTGCCTGTCATTGACATGGGCATGCTGATAGAAGCCCCTCTTTCAAAGCAGTTGGCCTGCTTTGGCCTCTTGCTTCTCATTCAGGGTTTCATTAGCTCAGAGATGCTGCTGCCATCAGACGTTGGTTTTCTCCATAGAGTACTTGAGGATCCACTGGCTACATCTATGCTACTAAACAAGGACTTACCAGCAGGACCATGGCACGGCAAGGTTTGTGCCCACATCTTTCCCCTGAAACATGGTGGTTACCTCTATGCTCTTTAATGAGAATAGTCTCTGCCCATACTACCTCCCACGACACGTCCTGGCAACACTGAGGAACTGGGTACAACAATGACACAGGCGGCATGCTAATATTTATATATTCTGCACAATTTTAGGATGGTCATACACTTTTTTTATTTTAATAGTGTAGGTACAATCATTGACTCCACCCTAAACCGTAAGGACAAATTTCCCAAGACTTACTGTTTAGGATAACATTTAAACATTCTTTTACTTAAAAGAAAATCTACAGAAAGTAGAGAAACTTTTAGGACACTGGACTTCAAATATATCTAGATATTCTTATATTTCTCACATAAGATGAAATTCTGCTTGAGGGGATTATCCACCAAATATAACATGTGAGACTTGCACATGTATATCCAGATAAAGATGATATGCCTCCTTTTTTGCCCATTTTGCAAGAATTTTCTTCCAAGAGGCTTTTTAGGGGATTCTTTTGGTACATCAACATTTGAGAACTTCCTCGTGTGTGCAAGTAATATTGAGAAATTTATTTTTCCCTTGCTCTGGAATAAAATTCTCAAGAACAGTAAAATACTTTGCTAGATATTCCAGATTCACTGTATTTGAAATAGAGTGAGTAAAAATATTAATATTACCAAAAAGAATTCAGGAAGAAACGAGGAAGTTATGTGTGTGAGAGATAGACAGAGCCCACAGCCCCTAAAGGAACATTTCACAGAGCTACAATAGATCTTTCAGAAACAGTTTATTCCTGAAAACACCCTTGCTGTAAGTGCTGCTGGTGCACTGGATGCTTCCAAAATAACAGCAATTTTCATGAAGGTCAACTGTCAAGCACATAAACGCAGACAGCTTCTGGCAGGCTGATGTTGCCAAGTAAGCTCTTCATTTAATATGTAATAAGAGACAAGCCATGCTGGCTCAGAGCATGTGGGTAAATACAAAACAAGAGTTTAATTTTGTACTTGTATTTGATAAGGGCAGAGGGAACATCAAATGCCCAGTTATGTGACTAATGCACATGCATGACTTGAGAACAATAGAGGAGAATGACTGTGTCCGTATGAGAAGTTGAAGCCAATTTGCTAGGCTTTTGTTCATGTCATAAGGTAAGGTTGCTTGCACTGTGTAGTGAAGAATGCAGAAGACAACCAAAATACACAATGTGTCATAAAAAGATGAGAGAAAGCAAGAGCAAAGAGGTTCCTTCTACATCTTCAATAATTCCAGTCAAAATGCTTTACTGAGGGGAATGCTCCAGCCCCAGCTCTGATGTCAGATTAGGTTTTTATTCTCACTTTGAGTCACAGGAAGAGTAAGTAGACAGGTGCTTCTGGCCCACACTGCTCCCAGAGAACCACCATGATTCACTGCTCAGGAACACCCAGTGCGTCTCAGATTTATGCAATAGGTAAATCTAAATGCACTTCATTTTCGGATGTCTTCGTGTCATTTCGTGGGTTTATGCTTTATGGCTGTTGCTTCATTTTTATCTTCCCCAGAAGACATCAGCCAGACGGAGGCTGTGGATGTATGCAATGTCAAAACCCATTTACATCTGACCTACATGGATCCTGATGCAAAGCTCAGTGTCTTCAGCAACAGGATATTCCTCGCTTCCATGAGCACCTGATCAAATTTATTGAACTGAGACTTGCAGTGGGAGGCCACAGCTTGGACACATGGTTATTGTGGGATGCAAAATAGCTTATGCCTTGTTTTCGTGTTTTCCCATGAGTCCTGGCATTCAAAACTGGAAAATCTCAAGTTCTGGAAGGTCTAATTCAATGGATATGAGAGACAAGGGCATCATCACGTGACACTAAAGAATTGAACAAGAAATGCGGTAGTAACAGCTCCACCACTTAGTTCCAAAACTAAACTTTTCTATCTTTCAGAGAAATTTATGTCACTACTTCTCTTATGCAGGAGACAGTGAGGGAGAGGAAATAGTTAGTACTACATATTTCCAGTTTATTTATGCCATTAGCAATTGGTAGGCCTCGACTTTGACTGGATGAAAGATTTCCTTGAGCTGGCCAGCAGGATGAAAATCAATGCTTTGGGAGACTGGGAAAGAGCGAGGGGAAAACAATCTGAACATTTAGAAGTAAACTATTGCCTTATTTATTTGGGAATTAACTTTCCCTTTTTCTTTCTCATGCAGATATTTCTTGCAAAGTCTTAACGGACTGTGGGGAAGAATGAGTAATACAAAAAGAGAATGAGCTCTGTTTCACTTACTGGGATCCTAACAAATTTTGTTGGACAGAGTAAGTATAACAACAGGATACACATCAAGGAGAGAAAAGAACAGCGAAGATAAAAGCTGCCATTTCTGATTTTGGTGCTAACTCTTGCAAAAATGCTCACTCTAAGAGAAAGACAGACACAACATACTCCGAGGCCACCTGGAGACCTGGCAAACTTATGTCATTTTGGTGCTCTTTAGAGAGAGACTGCTATTTAGCACAGCCAAATGTTCTCTAAGCAAGAGCCATTTACAAGCACATGGCAAGAAGAAATGATGAAGAGAAAAAAATAAGCATAGACAGGAAAGGGAAACAGAGAGAGTGTAACCTTTGCTCCAAAAAGGTGTTTAAGCTTTAGTAGAAGCCAGTGGCAGAAGACAATGACTTAAATTCATTTCTCCACATCCAATTTACCCAGTCATCTCATTAAGGAAGGATATGAAACTCCAGCAAAAACAAGATGTTTACTGGGGTCCAGCAGATGGAAGGGACAATGACCCTAATTCTTTCTGCCCTTTCTGCCCCTTATCCAGTTAGCACTCCTATAATTTCAACTAACAGCCAACAGGCCGTACATCCCATTTGCTCATTATCTTTTCTGTCAGTCCCACTTCCCAACCGACCGATTCAAGTTATTAATTTCTGACTCTGCTTTTCTTGTTTAACAAACACGACCTCAGCATTGTTCCTGATGGGCATCCATATATCTTTATTTGGACAATGTTAATCCATCTTTAGCTATTGTTGACTTTTAATAACAATCTTCAGTATCAAGCTGAATTGGTCTTGAATTATTTGGTTGATGCAGTCTAGACCTATACAGAAGCGTTCTGTCATTCCCTCTAGCTTTCTCTGTGGTCTGTGAAACCATCTGAGCCCTGCGGGTTTATTTCCTAGCTTAAAACCAGTGAGAAACATATAAAACCCTCCATGAACCGCTATGGTAGAAATTATATTAGTGATCAGGGAATTGACACCAAAAGCATGCTGGAACTTTATTAGAAGTTTTTCTTCACATTGGTGAGCAAGTGGTTCACAGTCAGGTGGTGGCTTTACGTATCTGCTTGGGTTAGACTGGTTTGGTATCTAATTAGGACACTACAGTGCTATACTGGAAAAGCCCCACTAGCAAAATACATTTGACTCAGGGAATTCAACCTTCTTTCTTGTTTTTTTGGTCTTCTAAGAAGAGATCCAGCTGTTACATAGCAAGGTCCTCTGATCAAAAAATGCAAGTCTGCTACAAGGGTTGTTAGATAAGCCTGGAGTCACCGCTTCTGCACTCCTCCCATCCTCCAGTGCCCTGCAAGCAAAAGGACTTCAGCAAGAATTTATTTTTTACAGCCTGTTGTTGGGCATTGTAGGTTATCCTTCTTAGGGAATTGTTTGCATATAAAATTGTGAATTATATCCAAATAATACCTTAAAAATAAGCTGGGCTCAGGTTTGGCCTTTAAATCTCTTCTTGTTCAATTGTCCTTTCTAATAGAAACTTGCCCTTCCTCAAGTTCTGGAATGGCAAAGTGGACTGGACCTCCTATTTTGAAATGATAAGTGAAATAGCAACACTTTCTGTCTGAACTGCTTCAAGGAAGGATCCCACAGATACTAGCCACCAGCTAGCTCCCATTCTAGCCCTTAGGAATGGCAGGTCTCTATCCCCAGCATGCTTGGCCTTATAAACAATAAAATCCATGAAAAGCACAAAGAGGCTGGAGAGGCCCAAACTCAGCTACAGGATGGCTGAAACTCCTGCCCAACTCCTACACTGTCACACAGTGAGAGCGAGGCAGAAACTCTGCTGAGACCAAATCCCTTACAGTTTCCCTTATAGTGAGGCTGTACTCTGATCTCTGAATTTGCTTTCATATTGATGCATTTCAGCAACATTAGGGACAAAAATGATATTCTATCATGCAAAAAAAAAAGTTCTCAGTATTCTTTAGATCGTTTTTAAATATATAATGCTTTAAGAAAAAAAATAAAGCTCAGACAAGTGGCATGGCCCACTTCTTATTTGAGGATATATTTGTTCACTGCAGCATTTTCTTTCTTTTTCTGTCAATCCACATTTTTCTGAGGTTTCTCTATTATGAGTTATACTTAAGGTTAAGAAGAATTCAACCATATTTACTTTTCATGAGTGCAGTGAGAGACAGTTAGCCAGTTAGCTAATGAGGATTTTTCCTCCTGCCCTTTGCTTGGGAATATGGATGTTTCATTTCATAGTTGGAATTTGACTTTTGAAGTTCTCCCAATATATTGTGTTATGTCACCAGCTTCCAATTTCTCTTCCAGTTTTGTTGCTAACTGGGAGCTTGAGTGACATAGTAACTCAGTAAAGTTGATTTTTAGCGAATTCTTCACCCTTCTTCAAGCTACTTTAGTTCACCATCAGCCACAACAACTCTTCTGGGAAACACTAATATCAACATTTTGAATCTCAAATTAGAAATTACAGTCAGAACTGACTTGTTGCACTCAATAGAAATTTGACCATTCATTTCCCTGGGATACAAGCTGTGGCCACTGTGAAGAGTAAAATGCTAAATTAGTAGCTTCATGTTGTCCTGCATATCGGTTCATGAATCACCAGTGAGCCAGAGAAAACTTACTGATAGACCATGAAAGGGCAGTAAAGTATGAGATGTTGTATCTTTTTTCTTATTTGCAAATAGTAAATAATATCAAAGAAACCAAAAATGGATTCATTCCTTTTCTTTCATTTTCTCTCAGCAACTACTGTGACTGATACAAGGATGGTTATAGCCATAAGGAATGAGAAGGTGGTTTAGAAAACAATCTAGTAAATGATAAAATTATTATTTTCGCTGTACAAGATACTTATGCTTTCCTCTGTAACACTGTCTATCAGTGGCATCACTGATATTCAAGGAAAAAAGAGCTCATACTAGAGGAAACCAGAGAAGACTAAAGACCTAATGAAGAGAACAGAGACCCACCTAAGAAGACAATAACAGCTAATGAGGGTACACCTAAATAAAGGTTGTTGGAGTCATCAGGAGAGCAGGGAAAGGAGAAGTATTCAAACCATGAGAAATACTGGCAAAAAGCCAATGGGAATGAATTGTTCATGAGTAAAAGAAAAAGGCTATTAACCATCCGAGAAGGAGGTTCCAAAACCAACCTGCATTACGGAGTTCTCAGGGAAAAATAACTAAAAGCTTTTAAGATTGAGATTGATATCATCATGTGAGAGACTGTATGAAGCAGTAACACTAATAGTCCTTGGGAAACGGTCCTGGATATCCCTGTTTGGCATATCAAATGTGCCAAACATAGTCCTTATTCTGAGAATAAGTGCATGAGATAAACAAAAAGTGTTACAGAGGCAAAAGTAAGGAAAGACGACAATAAATGTATTTAATTTGTAAGTGAAATGATCTCCACATACACATATCGAGTGCCAGCCTTGCAAATGTAATTGGAGATCTGAAAGTCAAATTTTGACCTTTCTGCCTCCTTCCCCCTCACCAGAAATAAAGATATTTGTGATCAGAATTTAGCTGATTTGGAGGTTTTTTGGTAGTAACGCATGAGGCAGAATATCATCATCTCCCTTATCTAGAGACTGTTCTCTGTGTGAAAGTCAGATTTTGTACAGTAGATAAGAAATGTGCCTGAATCACACAGAAAAGCCAGATCTAATGAGTCACTACATACTATTTTTACCCATATGCCTGGGTTCTTCTTTTATTTTTATAGACAGTTTTTATATGATCTGTGTTGAAATCCACTCCATATTGCTCAGAAAGGCAATATGGGTCGCCTTACAGACTCAGATGTTTTTTCACCCTGTGCCTGATTCAAAACAGAAGCACATAGCAAAATGCAGAAACTTCTGACTAACCTTTCTCCTTTATGTGAAATTCACTGCTGAATGCACCAACTTATCTTTCAAAAAAAAAAAAAAAAAACCACCTGCAGTGATGCCTCCACCTATTCCTATCCAGAAGCTTTAGTAATTACAGAAATTGTCCTAGATGACCTAATACTTATTTTTCAAATGCAGATGCTGTGAATCCAAGATGAAATTACTAGTTAGAGACAGACAAAAATTTACTGAAACAAAAGCAGGGCCAAATAGGCCACGAGAATTAAATCAGAAAAAAAAAATCACCTTGCTGCCTATAGCATATTCTAATAATTAGTTAATCAACTTCGTGATAAAAATCTACAGGGAAAGCTGTTAATATAAATTAAGCAAAACCTGACTTTGAATGCCTTTCATGAAGTTATTTCCCAGGTTAGTATGTAGGTCAACTGACATGCCGAGGGTTTGGCATTCTCAAGAACAGCAGAATGAATCATATGGCAATTCAAGGCTATTTTAGTAGATAATCCATTAATGTAAAGAAGCCACACTTGATTTATGGCTACAGACTTAGTTTGGACACTATGTTTCTGTCATTGGAGGCACAGGATGAAGTTCCTGGGTATCTGAAGGAAAATACAGACAATGTTTAGAAGGAAGGAAGAAGGCAATATAATTCCTCCTGCAATGGTGAATTGCACCACCAAGACAACTTCTTAGTGCTTACTCATCAGCCAGAGCATCTGAAAGAATGAATTCTGAGAACTGGCAAGTATTTGGCCTCTCAATGTCGCTTGACAATAACATACTTCCCTGGAAAAAAACATGCATTGCTTCTCAAAAGCAATGAACCATAAGATTTTGATGGGAGATAGCCAAGTTGGGCTATAGACAGAAGGAGAAAATATAATAAAATAACAAAAACAGAACAGAGAATTCCAAACTGAAAATTGCAAATAATAGTAGCTATTATTGCTGTCCACTCTTCAGTGAAATGCCATAGGCATTTATGCAGCTAAACTGATCCTATACCCATTCTGGATCATGCACAGCTTTAGGGCAGTCTGGCTCTTGTCTTGCTACAAATTACACATCTATGGACCTAGTCATGAAAATGAACATCAGAAAACTTGAGTCTTTTATGAGAATCTTTAGTCAAATTACTTACATATTTTCCAATTCATTCTACAGAAAAAATAATCAAAAATAGGATTTGAGGGGTCCTTGAAGGGTCATCTAGTCTACACTCATGCACGAAAATCCAGCCTATCTAAATGCCTTCCAATTGCAGCATTCACCAGTGAAATATATTATTTGACTGTGTCAGCTTCTTGGCAAAATGTAAGCAAGTAAAAGAAGAGTAATCTTTCTTCTGCAGTTAGGGTTTTCAACTGAATCCTTTAATATTCTGCTCATGCTAGACTATTTTATTTTTCTAATGTAATCTTCCCAAGGCCTTCACCTTCAGCTGAACTTTAAAATGTAAAATCAACACATTTACTGAATTTAAAACTTCTGAATAAAGTATCTTTACATGTTCATTTCCCTTCATTTCAGAACCGAGGGCATTAACCCAATGTACTTTTAGACAGATTGCACAGTCTCTAAACAATAGGAAGCTTTGTGAAGATCTCACAGAAACTGAAGCACAGAGCACATGGCATTACTGACACTACTGACCATGGGAGATGAGGTAGAATAGAAAATAGTGTGTGGAGGCTTTATGCATTAATCCTTTCATTGCTTTCTTCATCTTCTCCCTTAGAAGGAGAGAGAGATTTCTGGAATAATTCTCAATGTGATCTTGCAGATGAGATAATATATTCTGCAGGCATCAAAACTTTAGGTATTTATTTGGGTTTGCAACTAAACAGTGCTTTTAATCTAAAATAGACACCAATATGCACCAAAAAGAAAATTTGGGGATGCTTTCTTAAAAAAAAAATAAAAATAAAAAAAAAATCTTATTTTCAGTCCAGATTATCATAGTGTCCATGCTGTTTTGACCAGTATCCATGGCTGTGTTTTCCCTCAAACAAAATGGCTGGTGCTGGGTCATATGACTCCCTGCAGTAAGATTGCCCTACTTTCCAGACTACAAAATCTGCTGTATTTCACTTGTCCTAGGGCAGCCAGAAATCTAGTTGTTAAACAGTCTTAGCTCCTACTGTGCCTGCCCTACTTTGTTATAATAGGCCATGGTATTATCAACCTAATCTATCGTGATTTCAAAGGAATAATTTTATTAACCATCTTGCATGTCTAAATACCACACCAGTATCATCTCCTGAGACTGAGATTTTCTTAACAGGATGAAATTAGTCTATATATTGTAGACAATTCTTGGAACTGTACTTGAATTCTTTTTATATCGGATGATTTTATTTCAGTCACAGCTCCTGATTCTGTGTTGGTGCTTTTATTTTTAGTTTCTGCTTATCTACATCCCTGAGTAAAAGTAAACTTTATAGTCAGGCCAAAAGGTAACTAACAGCTTTAAAATCAAGAGGTAATGCATACCAAATCCATGATCCATCTTTCATCTTCAGGTCTGGATATTTGCATACACAGTGTTAATGATGCTACCTATGAATAGGAACATGGTAGTACAGTCTTTTTCCCTACAGGATGATCAGTGGTTTGTTTGCTAAGGAACAGCTCACTGATTTTTGACATGTGATTCATTTTACTCCATGTGCACATTTGTAGTTGTAGATGGCTGTATCTGAGCAAGTCACCAACAGTTTCCCTGTGGTGAGAAGACTGCTAACTAGGATGTTCAGATGGACTTGGGGTAAGAGTCTTCTTAAATGAATCTTCTTGTCATATAATCTATATTACTATTATTATATGCTGAGATGACCTCAAGAAGATATGAAATGAATGGCACACCATACTTCCATTGCAGGTTTTGACTGCAAGGGAAGTCTCAGTTAAATTTCAGAAGCAGATACCCACAACATACATATCTAAGTGTTGATGACATGAGTCAATCAAGTATGTAAAAATCTAAGCCAATCTCCATTTATCCCATTAATTGCAGCTTATGGGAAAATGAACCTTCATAAGAAAATGCATCCTAATGTGCTAGACACCTGTTATGTGAATGTTACCCTGAAAAGTATTTTTCTCTCCTTATGATTATACAGTGAGCCTAGATGAGCAGTGTAGGTTGGGGACCCACCTATGGAGAAGCTAAAATTAGATGAGAAGAGTTCTGCGTTTATGTTCTGTGGCTTAATGGGCAGAGACACCAAATCAGATAAAAACAATGCTATTAACAAATAATTATGCACAGTGGGTCAGGCAGAGTGCATTTCTATTCCAGGAAATGTTGTGAGGTGTAGTCCCCGAGTAAGCTGTGCCATATGTTTTGTCATATCATTCCCCTTTTCTTCCTTGCAAGTCTAGTGGCCACCCCATTTTAAATGATAATTGAAGTGAACAGCTTCTGGTGACAACAGTGTAATTTGATGTCTGCCTGCCTAACAGAATGAGAGAGCCATGACCTGCCTGGAAATCTGGAAATACACTCAGTTGGCTCTTTTCTTTGGGAAAAAAAAAAAAAAAAAAAGGCTTCACACTGTTCTCTCCTTGCCCAGCATGTGTGCAGCTCTCTTCTTAGGCTTCCTAATACTGTTGCTCTGAGTGTCTTGTCTGCCTGCCAATCTGCTCTGAATTTTAAACATGAGGCGACTATGACAAATCATAACAACCTCAGTCCTACCAAAAGCAAAAAAAAGAGTGAGGGCACACCTGAAACTTCGCTTCTAAAAGCTGTGATTTCCCAGATCAAGCAGTTAAAAGGCTAAGTAATGACATCCTGTTGATCTATATGAAGGAATATGAGTCATTGCTCCAACCTTTTTTTTTTTTTTTTTCCTTTTAATGAGAATGCAAAGGGGATGGGGCCAAAATCTTCTTGTTGTGGGCAGCAACAGGACAATGGTAATGGGTATCAATTGTAACACGGGAAGTTTCTTCTCTATATGAGGAAGAACTTCTTTCCTGTGAGGCTAACAGCCCTGGCACAGGCTGCCCAGGGAGGTTGTGGAGTCTCCTTCTCTGGAGATCTTCCAAACCTGCCTGGATGCCACCCTGTGCCACATGCTCTGGGTGTCCCTGCTGGAGAAGGGGAGCTGGACTAGATGATTTCTAGAGGTCCCTTCCAACCTCAACCATTTGATGATCCTGTGAAATACAAAGGACCCTGCTTGGCATGGCTTTAATAGCCACTGCCTACATCTCCCCAGTTCTCAAGACCACGCTCCAATTAGAGCAGCCAGCAGACTGCACACCCATCGAGAGGAGCAAGACCGCCCAACGTCTGTGGCAATTTCTCCCCACCATGGCCTGACAAGAGAATGACAAGAGCACGTCAGGTTGGCACGACACGTTTTGGGGAGTTTGGCAAGCTGTTCTGTTGAGCCGGCTGTGTCAGAGCATCTGCCCCGAAAGCAGGCGAGAAGAAACGAGAACAAGGATAAGGCAGGAGCACTCTTGGGCAGGCCAGCGAATCCTACTGATGCCAACACAGGAACGAATAAAGGGTCATTCTGCTCCATCCCCTGTAATCCAATCAGCTAAATATCCCTTTTTAATTAGCTACAATTGAGTTAGCATAATGAGTGCTTTCTCTGTTTACAAGTTTCATCTGTCCTCTTCCATCCTTGCATTCAAATCTGCAGTGCAGCTACAGCTGGTTTTGGATGATACTTGCTAAGTAGCTTGTCTGAGGGTTGTCCCAACCTTCCCATTAACTTCAGGGGCACTGAGACTTATCCATACTGTAACTGTTAGGCACTGAAGAGAATATCCTCCAACCCTGATTTCTAATGAATGCTCTATCATCCAAACAACAAACCCTTCTTCTCTGGAAGAATATTCATGTATTGTCAATAATCCAATCTAATGTGTCAGAGGTAAAAGAGTCTTGCACAGCCCCTGTATCTGTGAGCAAGTAGAGATATGGAGGACACTGAAGGAGCTTCTAGCACACAGGCAAGGAGAGTAGCTGTCCTTGAAACCTAATGTGTCACCTTTGTTTATTTATACGTGAAGGGCATTAAAATATACCAGATCTCTGAAAGATTTAAAGGACATTTGTAGCAAAAAGCTAGGACAAAGCCTGTTTTATAAGAATTTGCTATGGATGTCCCCATTAATGTGACAAAATAATTCTTTTAGTTCACAGCCTATAATTCTTTCTCAGATTATTACACAGACTGCTTTTTTTCTCACTGCTCAGCGGCTTTTAATTGGTGTGCACTGTAGTAAAGGAAATATCAATGCAGGAACAACTTAGAAATGCAAAATAACTGGATTATTATCCTATTTTACAGTAAGACTTCTTTTAATAGCTACTCATTTCTGCTGTTCAAGCAGCCCCTGTAAAAGCGATTTTGTCCTTCAGCCAGAATAAAAGACATCTTGATGCTAAAAATAAAAGAAATGGGAATCACTTGCCGGAGCTGGGATCCTCCGCTGCAAGAACGCTGTGACAGCGCTGAGGCTGGCAGAGGACAGCGATGATGGAACAAAGGCAACAGCAGCTTGAAAATATTTCCCCTGCCCAGCAGGAGGAAAATATTCATAACAGTCTATATTTCCTAGAAACCATCCGCTCACGCTGCACCTAGTCTAGGGCTCGGTCAATAAGGTGAGCCTTTCCGCAGGCTTCACCAGGGTTGCATCAGATCTGCAGTGAACTGCCTATGAGCCAGGGCAGATGGAACCAGAAGCAGGTCTTGGGCATTTAAATGAGAATTAATTAAAGCAACAAAGTGCCAGGCTTTTTCTTAGCTTGCACTTTCCCTATTATCCTTTTTTTTTTTTTTCTTGAGAGATATGAGGCCATATTTGCTGCTGAGATAAATCAGAGCTGTTCATGGCTCCAACTCGAACAATATTGATATATCTATCAGATACAAAACTATATGTTTCTATTGTGAGAAGCATTTACCTAAAGACAGTCTGCACCTGCACACAGACAGTGGTTAAAAAGGAATATCTCCGCATGTAAAGCATCAGCTCTTTTTTTTAAAAAAAATCAAAACTAAGAAAGCTGCTTAATGTCACATACCAGCTCAGCCACCAAGTGTGCAGCAGCTAATTAAAATGCACAGCTCCAGCTAGGAAGCTTATTCTGACTTCTTGCTGTAACTGGCAGCCCTCAGCCTGTTTAGATAAAGGATGATGGAGAAAAGTAATGTCAGACAGTTCTCTCGTTTTGGCTTTGTTCCGATGCTTGTATTCACTAGGAGCCCATCTGCAGAGAAGGAACGAAAGCTGCCCAGTCTCTCTCCTCCTATCCAGCATCCAGGATTCCCATTCCTCAGCATTCATTACTACAAGCAAGACTAACTAAAATCAGTGCAAACTGATTCATATTTGGTGATGTTTGAGAAACTTGAGGAACACAGTACAGTTTTGATAAATGGTTTGCTCAGGAGACAAGGGAAAAGGCCAAGGGTCACCTACCTGAGTCCAGGTGGTTATTTGTGTTGACTAGTATTTCAGCATGGGTCCTTGGGTATCCAGCATTCCTGACACACTGCTCAAAAGAGCACCTCTATCGTGCTGATTACACGGTCCTTTAAAGGCCAACCTATCTCCAACCAGGCATCTCTGGAAGCCAAAAGGGCTTCAGACACACAGAGAACAGCTGCTAGGTATAAATGGAGCAGTGACCAGCAAGCTGCCCAACCAGCTTGCTCACCCACTGTAACACTGGTGATGGGCAAAGAGCAATGCTCTCTCCAAGGTAGGTAAGGACAGATCGTCTGGGATCATTCCAGACATATTTCATCTTCTTTACTTCCACCATGATCTTCTTCTCTAGGGTGAACTAGGGTCAGAAACAGGGTGAAGCATGAAAGCATCTCCCTGAGATGTTCCTCACCTCCGCCCTCAGGGTTGCACGTGTAGGAGTGCACATTCCCCTTGGTCCTGTGCTTCACGTTCACTGTTGTTTTTAAATATCATCCACCATATGGCTCTGCTTCTGCTGTGCAGAGCATAATGAAATAACATAGATAGCATAATTACACAGCACTGACAATACATCCCTTCCTGTCTTTCAGGATTAATTGTTAAACACAGGCGAGCTGTAACTCATCACTAATCCAGTGATACCTACTAATACCTCAGAGTTAATCCTGAGCTGTGCAGTGCTGTGATGCTCCTTAATATGTCTGGGATTTTGGTCTTTCCTAGCAGAGTACCATACAATAGACAGACCATGGGCCTGATTCTTGCCTGCTAAGCCTGGATATCTCCAAGCTTGGATATCCAACTTGGTTATCTAAAATCAAGCTAAAATCAATCATCAGGACCATTTTCTGGGGTTTGAAGTTTGTGAGGGTGGTTCTTGTTTATTTGTGTTTTTGCTCTCAGCTTTTCCAGAGATACCAGCTCAGGTAAAATGCCACCAAAGTAACTGTGAAAGTATGGAGAAGACAGAATGGAAATACAAGTCACACTGAATTAAGAAAGCTCAAAATGAGTTCAGAGAAAGCGAAGGTCTGGATTCACAAGAAAAAAAGATCTTATTTTTTTCTGAGGTCCGCCTGTGTCAATTCTTCTCTGGGGTAGTTATGAAGTTCCCTAATTCCTTTCTTGGCAATTTTTCCACGTACTGGTATGCTGTTAGCACACTGCAGGGACACAAATTTCCATGATGCAAGTTGCTTATTTTCCTTAGCCCTTCACTTTGTTTGTTTAACTTTGTCTATATGCTTCCCATGGCAATCTCAGCTTTGATGACAGAATTATTAACAGTGGTGAGGGCTGATGGGGAATCTCAAACAGGGTAAACACAAACACGTACTGGTGTATCGCAGTGTTTGTTATTGCATGTGTCATGGTAAAGCCTTATGAAAAGAAAAAGAAATGTTCCACTTCTCATAAAGCAAGTCTCGTGGGAAGCAAACTATTCCACAAAGAAGCTTTAAGGGGATGCTGTAAATGATCTTTTTAGCCCCAAAGATTTGGTATTTATTACAGCTCATTACAGCCGAGAAATCTATGTGAAACAATGACAAGTTTTAGGGTTAAAGTATTGAAAAGTCAAGAAACTGCCAAAAAATGGAACATCCATTTTATCTTCCCTTCCTTTTTATTCTATCTTTCTTCTTCACATGTACAATGATATTCCTGAATGACATAATCACAGACCAGTTTTAGCACTGGACCTCTGTGTCATTCACTGCATAAAAGACATGATGCTCATGGACGACGTAGCTATTAGATACTCCATTCTAATATCATGTTTAGTGGTGAAACCATTTTTGTGATTTTGTGTGTTTTTTCACCATTTTTGTGGTGAATCGTTCAGATTTCTCTAAGTGTATCATGATTGCACTCATATACTTCAAGAGGAAGTCACCTTCTTAAGACTTCAAGAATATTATTATCCCCATTTTCAATTAAAGGAACTAGGATTGACAGAGATGCTTTTAACATTTGTTATGCCTGTAGATGGATCTCTCTGAATACTTGACATTTTGGTAGCACTTCTGTTTGCAGTTGGTTGTATAGACTATCACAGACAGAGTGTTTATTAAAAAGAAAAACTAATTTATCATGAATTTGGCATAGGGTAGAACTTGTATGTGAATCAAATCTCTCAAACAGGAAAGATTGGTTTTGTCCAGCGATGACAGGAATTTTTGTTGCAAACAGCCTTGAAGCAACATCTTCATGTAGAGCAGATAAGACTGCTCAGTTCTGATTCAGCTGGACTGTGGTCCTGCATGGCCACCCCAGCACATAAATAATTCATTGCTACTGTTATATCTTAGCTACATAAAATATTTTTAAGCATCTTAACTACTTATAAAAATGGCTGTTCCAAATAACCAATTCTGTACCTGCAAGTACAGTGCTGTTGACTGTTTGCATGTGTCTTATTTACAAATATTTGATGAATTTTATAGCAGAAACTGTCTGGGAATTCCCTGCCTAGTCATTCCACTCAAAATCAACACATTTAAGCATACAAACAGAAGATGTTGCCTGGGGGGAATCTCTATAGTGATCCATAATTCCCACCTGAAGAGATCCTGTAACTCGTGAAAAATAATCATTCCATAATTAATCATGAAAATTTAGTTGATGCTGAATTTCAAGTCAGCCCATTAAAACTAGTTTGTTTGGTCACATTCGCAAACAATTAGCAAAGAAGTCGAAGAAGGTCTTGGAATACCGAAGAAATTAATGATTCGGGGTACACTGATGTGCACATCCAGGCACAGTTCAGCTACAGCACACTTACTTATAACTAAAGAAAAAACTTGATTTTCATTTGTATATCTCACTAATAACTTCAGTTCCATAGATGTTAGCACAAGTTTCTACTGATTACAAATTCAAGCTAACAGTGCTTGACCTTTCTTCAAATAAGCCCCCAGGCTTCAAGCATTTCACATCCTGTGAAAATAAAGACCACCTGGGATAAATATGACTTATAGCCCTCATCCAGCAAAAAATGGTGATGCTATGGGAGAGGCAGAGGCAGTATCAAAATCCAGGAGGTACCGTGACAGTCCATTGGTTAACCATATATTCTTGTTGTCCTCTACCTTATTCTTTTTATAATTTATGCCTTCAGACAGTCATTTTCACTTCCCTAATGGCCAATCCCTCTAGGAGAGACAGACTTCTTCCACATTGCTTTGATACCAAAAAGAGAGTATTACCAGCTCGGATGTTTATTAACACATCCTAGTGTCTAGGCTCAGGAACCAAGGGGCCCAGTCTTTCCAGACTTCTGCCTTGGAGCTGTTCAGTCTTATGATGGACAGGACAACTACAAGAACTATAAACAGCAGAGAAAACAGGGATGGAGTTTAGCATCACCACAACTGTTGGACAATTCATCCCCACAGTCTCCAAGGGAACAACAAAAAATAGGATGTCAGAACTTTGCCAGGTTTAGGCAAATTTTCATGGGGACTATATGTACACCATAGCTGAAACCTGGATTTCAAGGCAGGAGAGCTTCTTTCTTTGATCTATTTCATTAGGAACTTCTCAGAGTTAGATGTAAAAAAAGTACCTCCTATTCTGGAGGACTTACTCTTCACATCTACACTTGACAAGGGCAAAATTCTTCACACACTCACTCGGAAGAAAAGTAAATTTTGCACTTAAATAGCTATTTACCTTTACCTAGACAAAACTGGATACAGTGAAAGCTAGGAATATTACAGATTTGTCTAAGCATAGAGAAATTTCTGCTCAATTCCCTTCTTGGCTTCAGCATTTGTTGTATGAATTTGACAAATCACCTAGGCTCAGGGCTTCAAATTATTTAAGAATCTACTTACAGTTTAAATATCTGACTTCCTCTGTCTCCCATTTCATCTAAATATCTTTGACGATCAAGATCTTACCCACATTCCGTTTCAGTTCCCTATCTATCTGCAAGATAAGGTGGTATTCCCTGACCTCATGGCAGGATATGTAAAATAAATGAACCATGACTTGCAATTCACTTTACAATTCAGTAACCAGCCAAAAAAGTGAGGAAGTTCAGCTCAGAGATTGAGGAGTTTAGCTTGTTTTCACTGTGGACCCTTTGTCCTCCTGTCTCATCAGTTGTTGTCTGTCCCTCCATAAACTCTTCTCACTAGTCTACGCCAAGAATCTCTCCTTGTCCTCATCCTCTTTTTTTTTCTCCAAGTTTTTTCCGCTGTAATTCTATACATTTCACTTTTCAGCTTGTTTGTTCTATAAGTAATGTTTTATCCTGTTGACTTCATCTTCCACTATATGTAAAATTAAAACAAAACTTGAGGTTAATGTGGCTTTTGATATCTGACCTCCTCTTTTCTTTTCACGTTAAATCCTTTCCCTTACTGATCTGGTTTGTCTTCAGTTCTTTATTATGAGAGCAGTTTTGAGTTATAGGAATGTAGTTATCTCATGGTACTTGGTCCTGATCTCTAGTGTGGACTTGCCAAGGACTACTTTAATAACAGTAGTGATAGCTGTGACTACCAAAATGACTCCGGGCCAGTTAAGGCCACTGTTTAACATAAAAATAAATTAGATCACAGGAAATGGGGCTACAACTACACGATGCTTTATGGACATACACTGCCAAGCAGACAGCGCTCCTGCCCTGAAGACCTCAATTTAATGTATGCATAGCACTCTCCTTTTAAAGCACCACTCATACTAACACAGTGTTCTCTATTCTGTTGACTTTGTGCCAGCGTAGGAGAGAGGACAGCCAAGTTGCCAAGTTTTCAAAAAAATAGACCGTCAAATACACTATCACCAGATTCCTGCAATAACATATTTTGTAGCAAGACTGGTAAGCTCGAAATCCATAAGCCAATTTGCATTTTAATTCATGCAGCAAATGGCCTTGGGACAAGCTCAGTATTAACGCATTTATCATATTCTCTCTTTTTTTTTTTTTTTTTTTTTTGCTCAGCTCACCAGCTACAGCTTTATTTGTAGCTAGAGCTGAGCTGTAGATTCCTTGAGAAGCAGAATATGAAAAATGAACCCACTTTAAAAACTTAGCACCCTGCGTTGTGATCCTGGCCAGCTTTACAAAGGAGGTAGAACTGGGTCAGTCCTGCTCTGAAATGGGGGATACCAGGAGGATGAGGCAGGAGAAACCTCAGGGGTTCAGAAGGTTACGGTCAGCTGTATGTTAGCCAGGACAGCAAAAAGGTTCCCTGTTGTGGTGCTGGACAAACTGTGCTGCAGATCTGATGACAAAACCATGGGATGGAGCAAGTTAATACTGTTAATTTCATTTCTCAGGGCTTTAAAGGAGTTTTTTTCACCGATGCACTCCATGATTGCATTTTTCCCTCTATCTCCTTTACATCTTTCTTTTGCAGTATTTGCAAAGACTCATGCTGTCCATCTTGGGCTTTTGTTTTTCTGCTTTATGTTAAAATAGATGAGCAATGGAACTGTTGCAAAGCTGAAATATCATAAGCTTGGTCTACCTAGAAAAATAAGTGAATAGTACAAGAAAAATAAAGAATAATACAAGAAAGAAAATTAATTATAAATAAATAAATAAATAATCTGGCCATTGGAAACACTGAAAATAAAGAATACTTTTAGATTCCACCCTGGCTCTTAGTTTATTGTTTTACTTATAAATCTGATGGTGCCTGCAGACTGATTGTACGTGCCAAAATCTACTGGTGAGAGCTCAGATCAGTAATTCTGAAGAGCTTGAAAAATATTTTGAAATATTTTTGAAAACAATTTATCTGGTGTCTGTTTTGTTGTAACTGCTTGGATGTTCTCCACCAATTGAAGAAAGTGCTCTCTATTTTCTCTTGAACTTTGTTCCCCTGTGCTGTTAGGAAGCAAAACTTCACCCTACGGGATGCTTAAGTCCCATTTTAGGGCTGCACCTGTTTGTGCTATTGCATGAGAGCAGGCTTTCTGATTGTTTTCTGATTTTTTTAATGTTAACTTCCATTATTACTTGGTAAGTAAAGAAAAAGAAAAACAACAAAACTTCATAAGGAGAAGAGAGTCCCAAAAGTCTAAAATCTGTCTAGTCCCACATTTTCACTTGAATCTAAATAAATTCCCCAAAGTCTCTTTTCTCTTTGCACAAAGGGCAAGAGGCATTTAAGTCAGCTATAGCAGCCTCTTCCTTGGCATGCAAACTTCTATAAAACAGGCTAAAAGCAAAAAAACCCTCTGTCCCATAAAATTAAAGAGTTATGGGCATGGCTCCAGGTTCTTGCTGGCTTCCTCAGCCAATCAAGTTATGTCATGGATGCAACTTTTCAGCAGTTATCACTACTTGGAAGAGAGTTGGTTTAGCCTAACAGCTGACCAAAACCACACGGGGCAATTGGTTTGGTTATTAGGAAAACTGCACACAGGTTAAGAACTTTCTCAAGCATTTTGGGACAGTCTTTAGAGTGACACAGAATTCAAGATGAAAGGAGTACTCAAAAAGAAACTTTGAGTTACCACCTCTTTCAACTCAGCAAATGATAGGATCACAAAATGAATCTGCTGGTGCATCTAACACCAATGGGGACAACTGCCACAATGAACACGTTTGTAAACACTGAGCCATCTGCCTGAGACATCAATCAGACAAAAAAAAGTATTTTTTTGCAAGTGTGGTGAGCTAAATGAGCCGAATGGGTGACATGGGGGTGCTAAGGGATTCTGTGAAGACAAGGTGGGGAGTGGGGAAGTCAGAGGCTGGGGAACAGGACTGCCCTCTCTGCGGCAATGAGCTGAGTCCAGCTCTGTGCTTGAACTGTTTCCTCCACGTCAGCAAATTCGCCCTTGGTAACTCACAGCTGCTGCTGAAGAAGTGTGTTTGAGGAGAATGCTGCTGCTGAAATACCCTATATTTTATCTTGGCAGAAACCCTAACTTCTGGAAGAGGTGAGCCCTTTGCCATCTTTACTTCAGACCTGAGGCATAAGGAGAATCGCCAGGCAGTTTCAGGCAAAGCAGGTGGCCAAGACTGGCTGTGCACAAAAGCATCATACATCTAGTGAGGACTCTTTTGTAATGATTTATATCTGTTTTCTCCTGTTCTTATATAATCATCAAATACTTCAGAACTACTGTTGCATAACTATGGCTACCTGCTTACTATACAAGTCATACAGGGATACTTACCTTTTTAAAAAGAATAGCAGTTGTTTTTGGATGAGAGGAAATGATTGCTTTTAGTTTTACATATTGAAATATCTTTAAAAGAGCTAAGTGAAATGAGAAATTTGCTTTATGAGCTATGGCTTGATGTATGGACAAAAGAAGGGAAATCTGTGAAATGTTCAGTCCAGATAATATCCCTCTAATTAAGATATATTAAAATGAGATTGTGAAAGATACATCAAAAGTCTATTTTGGAGGTGCAGCTTTGGTTGAGCACCACTCGCATGTCCAGGTACATCTTTCAGTACTCAGTAAGATATGTTCCCACAAAAATCATCTAGCAAAATTCGAAGTGCAGCAGCAGGCAAATGAAACAGTGGGAAAAGTTCAGTTCAATACTTCCATCAGTCATTGATAAAAAAAAAAAAAACAAAACAAAAAAAATCAACTGATTCAGAAGGGCATGTAGAAACCAGACCAAAACAATTGCTAGAGCTGTAGAGAAAAAAATATATATTGGGAAAGCATTGTCTAAGCCAAGTATTCAATTGAATTTCTTCTATGAATGAAAGCTGTTGGAACAAAAAGACAAACCTTTATTAAGAAAACAATATGAACCAACTTGTAAATATCAGGCATTTAATTCATCTCACTGATGGACTCCATAGCGTTTTGCAAAATGCAGATGAAGCCTCATCATACTCAAAAAGGCAAATAGTCAATTTATAGAGGAAGAAACTATTGCAAACAGAGATGAAGTTTCTTGGCAATGGTCATGTACTACCTTCTCCTCTAACTCCCAGATCAGCCTCATCTCTCTGCTACGTCCTGTCTATCTTCTTGAAAAGCAGAAATTGCGTTTGTACTCAGGCTGCTATCCCTCTTATTAAGGTTTTCAGCACAAAATTTTAACTTTCATACATATATTACCGGCTCCTGCGTTTACTACAAATCCATTAGGGGCTCAAGCCTGGCAACTCACACTAAGAGCATGTCCCCAACAGCTACAGAAGAGGTCGTGCAACCTTCACCAATAAAAAGTCCCAATAGGAAAATGCTAAGCTATTTAATCTTGTGTCTTAATCAATATGGCAGGAATATAAAATACTACTTAACCAAACAACATAGAGAAGTTTTATAGCACTGCTTGATACTAAAGAGGAATATGAAATAAGCTCGGTTTTCCCCCAACCAGAATTTAGTCTCCAGCCCCTCAAAGGATGAAATACGTGTCTGTATGCCTCCTTAGTTACTGTGACTGAAGTCTGTCATGAAGTCATTAAAAAATCAGTATGAATTTAAATATATTTGTCAGCCACATTTTGAAAGAGATAGATATCTATTATTCATTATATAGAGATATATATATATTTTTTACCACAAAAGCTTAATAAGGGGTTTTGGGGCAGCTGTAGTACACAAAACCTGCTCTCTGCTAGGATCAGTCACTTACTGGAGGGGTTGAGCTGACATGTTGTATGTCATGGTAAGGACAGTCCAAAGCTACAACATGGTCATCCATCAGCAGGTCCTGGTCGGCACTCGTTGAATTGGGCTGGTCAGTTCTCTGACTCTCCAGGGACCATGCCCTGTGCAGCACTATGTGACTACACCAGCATCACCCGAAATTTTGTGGCAGGAAAACAAACGAGCTGTGGGCTTCTCCAGCCTGCGGAAGCACTCTTGTCACTGGATCATGCTTGGTCTGCAGTTGTTTCAGAGGAAACCCAGACAAATTCAAACCTGAGAACCTCAGCAGGTACAAAATGTTGTGGAGAGGTTACCAAGAGCTCCATTTTCTTGTCTCTTACGTCCCTATAAAACTGTGGTTTAGTACTCAATTCATTTTCTTCTCTCTTACATAGTCCTTATAAAACTGTGGTTTAGTACTCAAGTGCTTTCTTTACAGTTGGAATTCAAACTGGGAGCAAGAAAAGGATAGAGACCAGGATATACGTATATTTGCTCAAACTAATTCATCCCTTTTCTTTTGTGTCCTTGACATTGAGATGAGATGGACGGAAATCTGTCATTTGATGACACATTACTTTTACCCATCTCAATCCATCTTCTCCAATGCTTATTCAATAGCTGCAAGACTTGAATTCATCACATCAAGCATACACTAAAATTGAATTAAAACAGTTTGAGTCAGAAAGCATACAGATGCTCATATGTTTCCCATAGCTAAGAACATCCTGTTACAGTAGCACAGCTGCAAATTTTTAAACATTTAAAAAGAAAATTACTTTACGGGAGGGAAGAGCAGGGAGGGAGAGATGTCTGAAATTATGCAATTCATGTTCTGCATTATGCTGCCTGGTATATTTTTGAAGTTTTAGAAGTGGGAATGCTGGGTAGAAGGGAGGAAAATTCCATTAGTGTCTCCACAAAATGTTTTAGAGATGCTCTGCAAAGTATTTTAGCACCGAAGAACATTTTTCTAGCTACTTTCTGCATGGGTAAATTAGACACATTCTTTTCCATTGAGAATTTAAAATAGAATTAAAGAAAACGTGCTTACAGAGGCTTGAAGAAAGGAATTTCTAATCAAATCAAGGTGACAAAAAATGATGGGTTCAGATTCTCAACTGCTGCAAAAACTGGTGGTGTGATGTAGCTGAGAATCTGACCGAAAGTCTGTGAATTTTTGATGAATTTCATTTGCTATTTTCTCATGTGTTTGCCTGAGGCCGGGGGAAGGTTACTGGGGTATTGCTGTTCACATGACAGCATCAAAAGCATCATTCTATGAAAGAGCAGAAACAGGGTAGAGTCAAGAAGAACAGGCTGAGAAGAATTATATCAGGGAAGAGAATCAGACAAGAAATAATATTTGCAATTGACTACTCCTCCACATAACCAAACACACACCAGTAGCAATTGCGATGCAAAATCCACGTTTACAGGCTCTACCTCAAACTTTCCTCCTGTGAACCAAGGAACCCACTTTTTTTTATGTTCAGCTCTTTACATCTGAATTGCATCTGGGAGTGAGAACATCCTTTATGGGATATACGCAATAGCAGTCCTTAAATGTTGACATTATAATAATCTAGATACTGCTTTTTATTCATTTAGCATAACATACATATAGACAAGACACCATTAAGGCAGTGCTGAGTTTTTTAGTTGTGGTACCAGCAATAGCTGTAAATAGCTGAAAAATGTTGGCTTCCTGAAAAATGATGGGTGTTTTGTCTTTGTTTGCAGAGGTAGCACTGGAGAGAAGGGAGGAGATTTCACTGCAGCTCTCTGGAGGAAAACTACTGTGCCATTAGGCTCTCCTTTGCAATGTTTATCAGTGTGTACCGTTTTCACAGGTTTCAAATGAAGGAACAGATCAAGAAACTGGAAAGGCTAGGAACCCGTGGGAGTCCCTAATCCTTTACCGCTCATGACTCATCCAGAAGTAAATGGATACTCAACCAGCCAAGTCTTTTGTCCACATCATTGTTCTTTTCAGCTAAATGGTAGTGACTGAGAGGACTGTTCATAAGGTTCACTCATCCATGGCGACAGAAAAACGAAAATGTAGGTTTCTCATTCCCATTCTCATTCAGTCACAAAACAGAACACAGGGTCTTCTGTAGGAAAAAGACATCTTCTGTTTGCTTATCTAAAACCACCTTTCTCTAGGATAAAATTGTTTTATCACAGAGCTCTGGCTCCAGAATCCAACTGTAAAACCCTAGATAGGGTGTGGGGACATTTTGACTGGAAAACGCCACTTAACTGCCAAAAGTTTTGGCTCCAGAAGTGAAGAATGCTGGCATGACGCAGATATGATTGTTTCTCGGCAGGTTATAAGGGCTTTGGAAGTGGATCAGTACATTTAGACTGAAATCTCTTCCTTTGGAAAATGTATCACAAGATCTTTGGAGACTATATATCTCCAAGACAAGAATGTCCTGCACCACCTGACAAAAAGCAATGCAACACTCAGCGGTCTTGTACAGCTGAAACATATTAAATCATCAAACTGACTTGCCAACAGACCCAGGATTAATCCCTAAAGACATTTTTATCCAAGTTCTAACTTGGCCTGATACCAATTAATTTGGGAGATATAACAAGATCACAGCAGGAGATGAAATGTCTCTGTCTTTGCATGCCCCAATTCTTAACTATTGAGTTTTCTAATTAAAAAAATGCATAAATAAAGAAGGCATCCAAGAGTATGTAAGTTCTTTTTAATTAGAACACACAAATAAAGCTACACTAGAACAGTCAGTGGAATGACAGTGATGCTAAACAAACGTAGATTCACTAAACAGTTGCTTACCGCACAGACTGAAGCTCACTGTTTATTACTATAGTGATCATAGTGTAAATCACTGATAGACTTCCTAAACCTAAAAGTTTTTAGAGATACCTAAAAGCCAGAAAATAATTCCCCATATAGTTTCTTAAAAAAAAGAAGAACTAACATTCAGTACAGTAGAATACTTGTAATATTATCTCTTTACAGAGAGTTACAAACAGTTCTAAATGGCTTTGGTTTTGTCCTTTAGGTTAGATATATGTCTTAAACCCTAATATGTTGTGTTCAGAATTATTTTAAAATGTGTAGACTCTTGGGGACTAGGAAGAAAAATATGATATCGCTGCCTGCAATGCTTTAATAAACAAGGTATCTTTTTGTGGCTTTAAAACTCAAGTAGATGAATTATGAAGAGAAATTATTTGAGTACTACAAAGAAAATCATCCAGAAAGTCACCATTAGCTCCAGAAATTTCTGAACCAGAAATCTCAGGAAGCTGGAAAACTATCCTGGGAAATATCAGTATAAATCTGATACTAGGTTGCCGAATTCTTCAACTTTTTCCCTTTTATTGAGTTTACATAAGTATTGGGAAGAGGATCATGAGCTAGATGGTCTTTTCTAATAATAAACACTCTTATATAAGCAAAGTGTTTGAGTAATATATGCTGCAAGTGTACGCTGAGAAGAGAGAAGTAGCACAAAGATGATCCTAATGTATCCTGTTATCCTTTCATCCTCATCATTCCAGAATAACTGGATCAGCAATGAATCCAGATTATCATCATAGGTGTTTATCAGTAAGAATGCAACAGAGATAAGACATTTTATTGGAAGGAAATATTATCCAAGTCAAAATCTGCCTCTTTTATAGACATCTTAATCATAGACAAACCTCTCAATGTTTTTCTCTCTCCATAGGTGAGAGCCCATATGTTGTCTCCTTCTTCAGTAGGTGACAGTAGGATTATGGTGCAGAGCTGGGACTGTGCATTTAACCGGGACACCTGTGATATATCTTGACCAGTAAACGTGCTACAGGGGCTCTTTGAGTGAAGAGGGAAGAACATGGCATTGAACGGCTAAGACAGAGGAGAGATGGATGGTGCCAAGGCCTGAAGAAAAAATATACCAGAGTTTCCTGCCTGAGATGTGGAATTAGGCTGGGCTCCATACAGTTCTTGCCTTGTTTTTGTCTGAAAACCTTTCTCTTCCAGCAAAATAAACAAATCCTATTCCTAAAAATGGAAGAAGTTACACTATCCAGACACCATGCTAGGTATTTCAAAGTCTCTGATAGCACACAGAGGAAGCTCTAGAAAATTTACATTTATTAATTTCCTTTTTCTCTTCTGAAACAAGCAGTTCTTGCAAGCACTCCAACCTCTCCACCCAGGGATTCTGGATAGTTTCTTTTATGTGCCCATGCTACTTCATTGTTCACCCAGTGCAGCTTCCACTCTGCACTTTCGTGTATAGCCCCAGCTCTACATGATCCCTGAAACCATTTTCAACCCTGAAGATCTTTGATGCTACTACACTACACACTACACTCAACAGAAAATTAATTCTCATAAGTTCAAGTGAAAAAACTACCAGCATTAACGCCATCAGGACTGGACTCTAATCCCCCAGAAAACTGTCTTTAAACTGTGGTAGTCGAACACCTACTTTAGCCTAATTTAGGCTATATAGCACCTTGCACAACAAGACTTCCCATTTCAGCTGATTCCTACATGCAGCGCTGCAATAGAAATAAATAATAGTAAGATTTCCACCCTGATGTGGATGTTCCCTGCCAGTGTTTAATGAACTTTCATTATTATATTAAGGAAATCCAAGTGTGTTCTCTAATTAGTCTTCTATGTGCCACATACATACCTTAACTAGTCCTTACATTCTCCCTAATGACACAGATCTTAGCATGGGGGCTTATAAATGCATTCCCCTTTCAAGACAGACTCCCCATGTTTCACTTCTTTTAATTATCCTCATTTTAAAATATGTGAAACAACAATACTTTCACATCTGTTCCTCCCGTAATTTTATCTAACAACTCCCCACACGTTCAGAAAGAAAATCTTTCATTTTAATTGCATATTAGGCTTTATTTTTGTAGGGGCAGACAGCTATTTATTCACTCAGCTAATTTCTTGAGGAAGCAAAGCAGTCCAGCATCCTCCTGAGTTAAGTGTTGGGTACCTGCTGCCTGTGACAACTTTGGGATTCCAGGGAATGGGAACTCCTCAGTAGCCCCTGTGTAAGCCTGAAGTCTCTCTGCTTGCTTTAGTGGGGGAGACTGCAGATAGGATTAGAAATACCAAATAAGCCTTTCTGGTCTATGATTTCCACTCTCTGCACTCTTGCACATAGGTCTGTCATCACTGGGAATGAGATTTATGCCTATTTGCCAGTAAAGAAACAAAGAGAATCTGACAATATTATAAAATCTGACATGATATAAAAAACTAGCATTGCAAAGCATGATTGTATCTATGCAATATCATATATATCTATGCAAACAATCCCTAAAAAACTATAGCTCTTAACAGAGATGCCTTGTAGCTGGCAAAAAAAAGCAGCTTTTTCTTCAAAACAATCATATCTACATTAAATTAATCACTTCTAGCTATTTTCTACTAAAGGGAAGGGAGGAAAGCGAAAAGTGAATAGCAGATAGATACTAAGTTCTGTATGTATCCTCTATGTATCCTGTATGTATACTGGTTTCCTTCACAAATGGCACCAACCACTCTGTAACCCCCCATGAGGTTATAGTGTCCTGGGGTATTTCTCATAGATGCTGATATGATGAGACCCACCACTGCCAGAAATGCTCATAAAAAGAGGAAGATGCTCCAGACCATTTGCTAGGCTAAGCCAGTTTCTTTTGCAAACAACAGGCATCTTTCTCTCTGAATCTTCCTCTTTCTTCCCCTGTGTTTTTCTATGCTTCTGCATAGGCACTTGAGCAGGTTTTGCCACTGCAAGATATTTCCCTTGAGGAATCCAGATCTGCTCTGTTAACAGAAGCGAGCAGCTGATCTTCCACTAGCGCTTGCCAGCAAACAAATGGATTTTCCAGCGTTTCCCAGAAAAAAATGGCTTTTGGCAGAAATAATGAGAGTCATTCACAATGGAACCTTTTTTCTTAGGGATGACTGTACAATTTTGAACAGGAACAAAATATTTGATCAAAATGAAAGAGAGAGAGAGACTGCACAAAGACTAGTCAGTAAGCCCCTCCATCAGTCAGGCTCTCACTGGCCTCTCCAGCTTCCTGTGGGAATTGCTCCCCTTTAGCTATATAATAATTTACTAAAATGGAGAAGGAAGAAAGGTACTTTGCATTTACTACCATGACCTTGTCTGTTCCCTACCAGCAATAGCCACTGTCACCCATGTCAACCATCTAGGACATGGTTCCACCATCCCCCATTTAGATGAGGGTTATAATGTCTACCTGCTGTCTTGCAGTTCTTTAATATTAATTAAGAGATTAAAGACTGAATATCTAATTCATAATTTGAACTAGACTGTGCAGGAGGCAGGATTTCAGATCCTCCCTCCTATGTGCTCCTCATTACCCCATTACTTGGGAAGGCAGCTCTCTGAAATACTCTGTTTTAGTTCTGATGAGAGGCAGGAAAGCTCAGACTGACTTCCCAAGTGGGAAATCACTTCCATAAGAGCTTTAATTTCTTGTATAGCTAGATTAGTAATTAGATACTAGTATGGTCTGAATTTAGATTCAGAGTTTGGTGTTCTTCCTGGTGTCCTTCCAATGTCCTCCCAAGTATTTCTATGACTTCATATAATCATGTGCACTTGTTTTATTATAATAATAGTTATTATAGTTCCTCTTTATTCAACTTATTTACATTAAATACATATTGTGCCTTTATTTGTTAGTTCCTTATGACAATAACACATAGGAAGTTAAAAAATGCCCCACTTTTTTGTCTTGAAAGGATGACTGTTCAAATTCCAGTGACATTAAAAGCTATAGGATATAGTTCCTTCTCCAACCAATAACTTAGATCTATGGTACATGAACAGTGCTGTTATCTATTAAAATAAATGCAAGATTTCCTAGAATAGCTGGATTTACTGGTTAAACAATGGACCAATGATTGTACATGCATTAGCAGCTCTGTTTGGTCCTCAGGAGCAAACATCTAGTCGGCCTTGTTCTTCAGAGTGCCTTGGAGTGAGACAGTGTGCTGGGTGAAATGACCTGTTCGTGGTGGCAACCAGGTTCTAAGCTCCGTTTCTGTCAGGTTGCTAGACAAACACCTGCCGCATAATGGTGAAGGGAAGAAGTCTTTATGTACAAACCCATTCTATAAACAAATTCATCACCCTGTTACTGCACACCATTTTTCTTAAAAGACAGTTTCTAGAATTGAAACAACACTAGTCCAAGCCATCTCAAAAACGATTTCAATGCTTCATCACGTTAGTACTCAGAATCATTTCCTCACAACCTGCCTACATCTTCCCTCCACTAATTCTAGCCCATTACAGCTAATTATACCACCTTGTACCATCCTCTATAATTCCTCTTCCTCTCTGGTGTTTACACTCTTCAGAGCTGTGTGGGCTGCCCACAGCAGGAGCTTCACTCTGCCTCATTAACATTTAAAACATTCAGCAAAATGTTTACAAGATTACTTTTCTTTTAAGCTAACCTAATGTATGAGTTTTTCTATGCAGTTTCCTATTAAAATTCAAAAATGCAGGCATTGAGAGGAAAATACAGGAAACAAAGCAAAGGGAATAGAGTTTCCATCATTGCTAAAATACAGCCTATATTTTCTGTGTATGTATCTCTTAATTAGCTGGCTTGACTGCTACCTTTAAATCTTTTGTTTCTCCAGGAATAAAGAAGAGGACATCAGTCCATTCTTTTCTGTGTTATAGGTCTTCTGCGATTGAGTTATCCCCAGTCCAAATGACAATATATATCAAACATCCTGTAAAATGTTTCAAGACCTCTCTGTCCTTTGTATTCTGTTGGTCCTCATGTTTCCTAATCAGGTGCAGTGAAAACTCCTGTTGTTTTAATTATGCAGACAGCTTGTTATTAGAGGCCTTATGAAAACAAATATCACTCTGAAAAACAGAAAAAGAATCCTAAAAAAAAAAAAAACCACAAAAATTCTCTTTCTCAACTTCTTCCACCAAAAATTAGAACTTCAGGAAGACGGAACCTGAAAACTAAGTGGCATTTTTTTCCATACAACTATAACCCTGCTTTTCATAAATCCTTGAATATGTCCTGCCAAACAGGTGTTCAGTTGTTATATTAAAGTGTAATGTAGACACCTGCTCCGCAGAGAACTGTGCCAGCAGTTCTGGCTGGCAGATATAAGTAGCTCATCAGATGTTGCTTGCTGGGGAAATAGTCAAAGGAAGAGGAGAGCTTTGACATTTCTCATGGAAATCAATCTGTGGAAAGCAGGCAGGTGGGATCAACAAAGGAATGGCACAAGCACTTGGAGGTCAGCATAGTCTTTGGACTGTAGTCTGGGACTTTGAGATTGCCCATGATGCCGTACAATAGCAAGCCCAGCTACAAATAGGCAAAGCACTTCTCTAAATGCCACTGGTCTGCAGTGATCCAATGATCTAATTCAAATTGTTAATCTGCCTTGACAATAAAACAGAAAACAAAGTTTTGTCTCAAAGACCACAGTTCAAAATTCATCTTTGACTTCTAACTTGCATTTGCGATGAGCTTTTGTAAAAACAGTTACTTTCTCTCTTAAGGGGGATAAGGGGGTTTATTTTTCTATTATTTTTCTATTTTGGATTGAAAATCTGCAAGCTGTAAGGACAGCTACAAATGAATGAACCAAGGACTCCATTCACTTAACCCTATTTGTAGTTTTCTTGTGCCCCTGGAGATATCCGAGGATACTGAGAGACATGGGAGCTGACTGACAGGCACAGGACCAGAGACATCCCGAGGAGACAGCTGGGGACCAGCCATGATGCCCTAGGACTTCTCCAATATTCCAAATACTGGTGAACAAATGATACGAAATCTGATGCTAATGGATAAATGCACCTTGTTGACATATGAATTTCTGTAGCCAATTAAATTGCCATTGCTTTTTTGCTTTTTTTTCCCATCGTCTTAAGAGAAATAAGTTCATTTAGCATAGTTTTCACAGGGATTGAGAGATATCTTCTCTGTGTCTGTTTCTTCTCATTGATTAAAAAGGATGCTCAGATGTGTAATCAAAAGTGCATTGTACATACTTAACATGGGAGCATCTTTTGCCACTGAGGCTACAGACAGTTCCCTTAGCAGTTGATGAAAGGTCTGTCATTTTAGCCAGTGAGTTTTGAGTGTAAATCATCTCAAAGTAGGTGCTTGCATTTGGTACGATGAATCATGTCTCTACGTTCACTTAGTTGAACGGTTTGCCTAAGGCTTGGTCTAAGCCTGGGGCTGCCTCAGGAAGCAAGGAGCACTGAGAACAGTAAAGTTTGCAATCAGGGGAATATGAGAAGTGCAACTAGAGCATCTGAGATCCAGCATTAAAAACTAAAGGAGCGAATGTTCAAACTCTGTGACTCTGTGGTACAAGAGTCTTTCTTCAGGGTGGGAATTCCAAAGAAAGTTTATAGTCAAGGAAAAAAAAAAAAGAAAAAACATAAGAGGAAAAGCTGACCTCTGACCCTTCCCTTTCCTGAAAGAAGAAAAAAAAAACTTCAAAATGAAGATCTGCTGTATTTGCATCTCTTGATTCTCACCCTACCAAAATTTTTGGTCAAAGTTCAAGGTAAATCAGCTTTTTGAATGAACCATTTAATACTTACAAAATAGTAAAATATCCCAAAGCATTAAACCAGCAGTGATTAATACTCCATAAAGGATTTCTGCATGTATAGACATTTCATGAAATATTTATCACAGTCCTACAAGTGTCTGGGTCAGCACTTTTATGATGAACCTCTAGAGCCTCTAATCTCCCACCAGCATAAATCAGTAATAGTGTGGAAATGTGGGGGGAGGATCAGAATCTATTCTTCAGTGTTACTGTAATATTGCATGTGCAATATTTTAGTAATATTGCTTGTGCAATATTTTACCAAAATTAGGAAAGTAGTCCTGGGATTTATTTTCTTCCCCTTCTTTATGATTTTAGTGAATAGGGTTGGTCTCCATCTATTTTTACTCATTGAGTAGGGAAAATAAATCCTGCAAAGGACTCCTGTCCTTCTGACTTCTGCTCATCAGAGTTTTCTGCATTCTGCATCATCTGTACTTATTTATCTTGCCTAATGCTACCATGTTTTCTCCCAACAGATGCAAGAGCACAGATGTGCAGCCAGGATGGTCACCAGCTCCAGATCTCAATGTCTGTGGTAGAGGTATGTGATAAGGAACGTGTGAAACTCCAGCGCAGTCCAGGGAATTTAGACAATGACTGAGCTAATGATGTGCCAGCCCTCAGAGATGCCCCAGAAATCCTAAGGCATTTCAGATAACATTAGATCCTCGGGTGTAGGCAAACTGAGTCCTAGGTTCTATTCACTATGACATTGCAGATGCCTAGCACGTATTGTAGACCTCCAACTGTCTGAATTTGAAGCTGAATTGTGCCCCTTTGACTCAGTTTAGGTGCCTAAATATGGTTTATTAGTACCATCTAGATGTCCTAAAGTGCCTAAGGACCTCTGGGTGTGCATCGTTCTAGAAAGAGACTGGGCTGGATACCCCAGAGCAGCTCTAATGTCCCCAGATGTTGGGAGAATGGAGTAGTGACCACATCGGCTGTGACGTGTGCAGTGAGCACACAGGCCGGTTAACACAGCCATCCCCAAGTCTCCTCTTTTGGGAGCTTTGGGGTTTCTTCATCTTTAAATCTTAAAGACTGTGAATTTAGTCATGCTTATTGGTATCATAAGCAGGTGCCTTAGCCTAACTTTCTATTCTTTTCCCATAGGAAAAAAAGTTGAAAACAATAATACCTTGTTTTAAAAAATGAACTATTTCTTTGGAGTGTCAAAAAAGACCTGCATTAAAAATGAAAAGGTTTCCAACAAAATGATAAAATAATAACATCTCGTCACATCTTTTCTTTTTGTCTCAACCCTTCTTTTTCAGTAGTGAAATGGAATAAAAAATAAGAGGAAGCAGAAGATGGGATCACAGGAGAAACATGGAGCCCCAGGCAAAATGAGGGAGGAAACTGTGGAAAGCAAATCCTTTTCTAAACCTTTCAGAATCATAACAGCAAAAGTTTCTTTCCAGAGTCCAGTGAATAGTAGTGATTTCAGCTTGCTGCTTCTTTTGTGAAAAAATATTTTTTAACATTTTTTGGGCTACTTTCAAATTCCCCTAAAATAACATTTAGGTCAGCTAACCTTCACCACCCACCCAAATGTGACTTCAGATGTCAAGGGCAGCTCCCCATTCTTATTTAAAAGTTACTACTACATATTATTTATGAACATTGCAATAAGCCAGTCAGAGATTTGGCCACTGAATTGGTGTACCATTACTGCTCTCCTTTCAGTATCTGCAGGGCCAAACATATCCCTGGTTGCACCACAGATCTGGCAGCAAACTTTACCTTTGTCTAAAATAGTAACTGTGAAAAAAATACTTTAAAATGATTATTTAAGCAGAAGGAATGAAAACCACAATTCGAGACCCACAATTTCCAAAATTATTTTTTCTATTTAGACAGGAAACTAACCACTCTAATTTTCAGAATGTTTTGTACAAAATATATTCTATATTATGTGGACAGCATGTCTACTTCTTCCAGTCATTTATGATCGACTCCTAAAAGTTTAGTTCTTGTGACCTGTTTTGAAGAATTGCTCTCTAATCTCGCCTTAAATATGTTGATCTTCAGTTTTCTTGGGAATGGGTTAATTGATGCGTTATTAGTAATTACCATTTGGGTTACATCCATAGCACACAATGTGTCTCAAACAGGTGAAAAGTTTGTGACTGACATCTTTCTTCTGTTTTTTTTTTTTTTTTTTTTTTTTTTCAGTATTACATTATATGGTCAACAGATTTCTTTAAAACATTTAGGTGGTCTTGCAGTTAAAAAACAGGATGAGGAACACAGTTGTGTTCTCATATTATCAAAAAACGTCTTTCCAAAAGAAATGCAATATCACAGAGAAGTAATTAATCTGAAGAAAAACACTGTTTAGAACATTGAATAATGGATTTGTTCTTTGTTCAAAATTTTTCTGTCCTGCAATGACTATAAGTCTCTGTGAGAGAGCTGAGTTTATATTATACTAAATTTTAAAGCTATAAAATCAGATGTTCCCTGATGTTCTTCTGTATTTTATACCAAATCAGATTATAGTGTCATTTAACATAGCTGTGTGACTAAACCTGTACTATATAATGCCACATTAATCCAGATCTGAGAAAATATTCTTCTCCCATTAAAATGGTTCTGTCTTCATAAAAATAAATCAAACAAAAAAACTTAAAGTCATACATGCAACCTAAGAATTCCTTGAATTTATTAATGAAGTAGATGAAGAATAATAAAATCATCATAATACAAATAATGCTTCAAAAGTGATTTGAGAACAATCTGATTTTTCATCTGAAAACTCAAGCCACCTAAAGAGGTTTTTCCCCTGAAATTTGGCAATGGTATCATCTTGTTTGTACCACAACCACTACCCTAAGGCTCCAAACTTCGGGAGTCCAGAAAGTTACTGCTCAAGGTATGATACTTAGTAAGTCAATGAAAGACTCAATAACAGAAAACAGGTTTCTTCATTCCATTCAGTGTCTTCTCTATAAACCCGGGATTATGTAATTACAGGTTTCCATACAGTCTGACGGGCAATTCCCAAATAAACACAGCGCTGCTGTGAATGTATGGACACTTGAAGTTCCTGCTGTCTAAATTGTTATTCAGATATAATCTCATGGTTGGAACATGAATATTTTTAATGAGTTTTTTTAATAAACTTTATCTGCTCATTTGCATGATTTAGGAATAACGTCTAATGAGTCTACCATCAACCGTTGTAGAGACAGAAATCTTGCTTTTGATATTGCATTCTCCCAAGCTCCATAACCCAAATAACCCTAATAAATATGGTTTGTATCCAGATCAGAAAATTGTTTTCCTGTGTGATATTTCTTCTTCTTTTATTCTGGTATATCTACTTCATTGTGAATTGATTTGATTTTTGGAGTTACTTTTGGATCAAAGGCCCAACATAAATAAATGACATGCAAGGCAATGTTCCCCTCTTATTAGATTTAGGACTTCTGGAACTCAAAAATACAATTACTGCACTATTACACTTCTTATCTTTCTACTGATTTATTATGTTAAGCTAAGGAATATTTTGGAACAAACTTATGACATTGTTTTGGCATGCTCTGCACCTAAGAAAAAAATAGCAATAGTTTTTCAATATAACATAAGCCTCTAAAATATCACCTTTACTGAACTGTCAGCTTCTGGCATGAGCTAGGGTAGTAGCCAAACAAAAAATTTGTTTTACTCAATTTCTCATATTCTTTCCACCTTCCAGGTACCTGTTTTGTCTATTGATTATGTTCGACTGGCGAGATCCCTGAGGCAGGAACTGTTTTATATATATTATTGCTTGCAAAATGTCTGGGTAATAAGGTATCTGTCCTTGGGAGAGGTTATTAGACACTATTGTAATGAATCTAAGCAGCATTGCCAGGCATATAAATGCTGTTTTCCTCTTTGTCACATGTTATTCTTCCTGTCTTTAATTTAAGAACAGGAATAGAGGGTAATGCAACACAATTGTCTTTATGAAGCATCTTACCAGGATGCTTCCTTCTTAAGGACTGACAGAAAATGATCCCAATTTTCCATGTTCTTGAACAAACAGAGAAAATATGGGCCTGGTGGGCATGCTGCGAAATTTAAGCCATCTGCATGGTGCACCAGAATTTGCTGGTTTTACTGCTTTTACCTAGTAGTGTTTTCTCAGGTTTCTGTCCCAGATCCTTTGGAGAAGAGTTTGAGTTAGATGTCAGAGGCTAAAAGCACAGTGGAAGGTTATCCGTGCTGGAATGAAGTTGTTGCAGCAGTAAAGACAAATTCTTTTTATGTAGGCCTAAGGAGTTTGCAGCTCAAGGTTTGAAACAAGATGGAAATGGTGGTGTAGCCCAGCGAGGCGGTGGTCTTATGGCATGAGTCATGAACTCAGTCTCTCCTCATCCCCACAGCTCTGCTGTGTCTGGATGCAATTTATTGTTTAATTCATCTCAGGCATATCTCTGAATTACAGAGGTTTTGGTGCATGAGAAGTGGAGGGCAGGTACTGCTTTTGCATAACAGCACCAATCTCAGAAGACAGAGATAAGAATATATAGGTGAGGCTAAAAATATCTGTGTGAACCTTCTCAGGAGAATGAAGCATAATAGCAGACAAAGATGTGATGTTTATAGCTAAATGCTCTTTCCAGCTTGTAAGGCATAATTCCAATTTCATTTAAGGATATGGAGAAATTAAATTCAAAGGTATCCAAGATTTCACCTCTGTTTCTTTCCTCCAATATTCAGTCTATATGCATAAGTAGAAATTAAATCCAAATGATCCCCACTTGATATACAGAAATATTTTCAATAGCAGAGATTTTACAAAAGCGTAGTTCAAAAAGGGGTTTATAAACCTGAGAAAAGGGATCTTAAAAATTTCCATAGAAAAAAAAAAAGCTTGTTTTGTTTAATTGTGATCATGCCTATCATGAATAAATTGTAACATATGGCTCTTTAAAAAGCACACATATTCATATATATGTACGAGGATACCACCACACTGCAGTCTGGAACTCAGAATATTTTTTTATTATATTTGATATGGTAGGAATAAAAACCAAGCAAGAATGGTGCCCCTGGTGTTGGGTAATGTACAGATGCAAAGCAGCATTCTTTGCCCTGAAAAAATAAAACCCTAAGAATTATTTCCTATTCCCTTTTCTTTAATCCAGAATGCATCTGAAAAAGTGCATATGCCATGACTCTGCAAAGAATAAGAAAAATATATTGCAGGAAGTGAGAATACTTCAGCACAGAACGGTAATACAGACCTTTTCCATCACTCACTAAATTAGCCCAATCCTCTAGCTGCCTTCTAGATGCTGTAATTTAGAAAGTTATTCAATAATTGCACACACTTCATTTGCCTCCCCTGTGCTTATGCATTACAATGAAGCCTTTAATTACATGAACATATATTATTATTTTTATAGGGTTTACAACTCATTCAGTGTACAGAGGGGAACACATCAGACGATAAACCTCAATTTAGTACTTTCTTATATTCACATGTTATATCTGCACTATATATAACATTCTTTCTTGTTTGCTGCACAATTTAAAAATACTGCTTAGCAAGTAAGAATATTAGTTTTCTCCTACCCAACATGTAAACCTCTGCAGGCTTCCCAGAAGTGTGGATTTCTTTTCCTAACTCCACTGTGACTTCAGAGAGGTCCCAAATTTATTTCACGGAGGAGTAACTGAGTCTCAGAGGACTGGATCAAAAGGAAAATTTAATTCTCAACATATCAGAATAAGGACTCGAAATAAAGAATTTTGATTTTCTATTTTCAGAGTTTTTATCAGTCCGCAGCACAACTCGCATCGTTGACTTTGGCTGCAGCCAGAAGCGACCAGCACTTTGGCAAGCTGGATGTGCTGCCCGTCTCCTCCCACGCGCAGGTCTCACCTCCGGGCACTGTCAAGCAGAGAGGGACCAGGGATAGGTCAGCCCACCCTCCTCCGCGAGCCGCATGCCTCTGCTCAGGGAGAAACCATCACTAGGAAAAACCAGCTGAGCTCCTGCAGCTCCAGCAAAATCAGGGCTGTCACAGCCTGGAAGAGCTTCCCTGCCAAATTCCAGTGTTTTCTCATGGGAGACATCAGGATTTTTGAAAATTCACAATTTACAGAGACACCATCAGGAGCAGTGAAAGTATCATCCCAGGTATATAAAGATAACTTTTCATAGCAACCCAAAACAATATTCATAAAGATGCTATAAGTTCTGATGCAACGTCCATTTTTTTTTATCTAACATGGAACAAATTTTTCCTATAATTTCATTTTCTGAAATGGCTTGTTATTTTTTGGTGAAAAAAAAGTTCAGTACTTGCATTGCAGCATAGGAAGTGCGACCCTAGAGGAACAGGAATATTGCCTACTGCCAAGCCATACGTTTGTCTGAAATTACCATTAAGCATCAGTATTAATGACAGGCATCAATAACAGTCCTGTGTATAGACGATACAGAGCTCAGAACATCTGGGCCTTCCCAGTTAAATTCACTTAGAAGATATCTGATTTTTAAGAAGTAGAACCACTGCATTTTTAAAGCTCTGTGGTACTGATGACTGGGACAGGGGAGGATTTTGCATCTCGAGTGCTTTGCATGTGCCTGCTGCAGCCCCATCTCCTTGCACAGACACTGCATGCTCTCACCACTTGTGCTGATGCAATCGCCCCAAATACCATGTGCGACCTATTCCTCAGGCAGATTCAGCTCATTAATTAACAGCTGTGGCACCACTTTTGGCCACCTCTTCATTCACGGGTAATTCTTGACTTTGCAAGGAAGCAGGTCAGGGAGAGCAAACCCATAGCCACATCCAAATCAGCTGGAAAGGAGGGTTAGATTGGGCAATACACCTGGAAAGTATTATCATTACATCATAAATCATTACATGATTACATGATGTAATCATTTATTATGATTACATGATTACATAGATCATTACAACAGATTATGGGCCTGAGCTACCCTGTGTGGAAGCTGGCTAAACTCTCCTGCTGAGAGTTCAGACAAATTTGATGGTTTGAGGGATTCGGTGTACATAATATGTGAACCAAAGACAACATGGAGTGGATGGATGGGACCTTCGCATACTGCACTCTTATATAGCGTGTCTGAAAGGATGCTAAAAAAGAGGGCTCAAAACTTCCCCTATATTGGGGAAGGTAAGAATTATTCTTGACTACTTGTCAGGGAAGCAGGAGAGCTGAAAACAAAGTTTTTCTAAGCTGAAATCCAGAGTTGAGGCTCTACAGCCATAGTGCTCAGCTGGCAATATTTTGATATTTGCAGGATTTTTCCTTATTAACCTGTATGCCTCTGCCTTTGCATCAGGACTACCTGAGCACCAACACTTAATTTAACAAGATATTTGAGTGAAGGGACTTAATTTCGCTAAGCAGAGAGGCATGGACCTCTTTCAGAGACCCACTATAGCAATAAGCTTTGCCTCACCATATCTAGGGAGATGAAGGCATCTAAAGGCATCACTGAGCCTGGAATTTAATCTGCTCAAGGACACAGGTTTGGACAGAGCTACAGAGCCAAGAGGCCCCTTGCCATGGGGGCAGCTCTTGGTAAAGACAGGAGGGTGCTAAGTCAATGGCATTCCCTGTATATATGGGGAAAAAAAAGATCAGAACAGATTAATTTAATATGGAGTGGTTTATTTTTCTTTGATTTCCTGTGCCTCCACTTTCCAAGAAGAACAGGTCCTTGGAATATAGATAATAAGAAAAGGATTACTCTTCTCATTTCAGCGTGTTTTGAGACCTGATGTTTCCAGAGGCAGCAAAGGGAGCAGGCTACCTAAAGGGAAGAGGTGCTTATGTAACATCCCAGCTTAATCCTCCATTTTGTAAAATAAGGTTTTTATCTCCATTACCTTTGAGCAAAGAATCAGTCATTGGGAAGAGGTGGGAAGAAAAGCCTAATTTGTTGACTTATTAAAATATGTTAATGCTTTCTACAGTAAACCTTCAAGGGGATGTGTGTGGGCAGCAGTTTGCATCTGCACAATGTCCTATTCACGGCAGAGCGGAGAGGGAAGGCAGGCACGGGAAGCGGGAGCCGTGAGTGTCGGTTTCACCCAGCTGACAGAAAAACAGAGCTTGCACTTGCAGGAAATTCTGCTTTTGCTCTGCTGGTCTCTTTGATGCATTTACCTCAGCAGACCTCTTAGAATCCCAGGTCCCGCCCAGGTGACCACTGCCTGAAATAGCCGTGTAGGTGGAGTCCTTAAGGTTGGCTCAGCTATGGCATCTAAGGAAGTTTTCGGGCTTTGCTGCTCCAGTGTATGGTGTCTATGTCCTCTCCTCCTTCATCACTCAGAAAAAAAAAAAAAATAAATATATATATATATATATATGTATATATTCGATACTGGTCTCTCAGCTGCAGTCAGCTGGGGATGCCAAAATATGATATTACATGCTCTATATTATATTTGTTGACATAGGCAATCGATATCACAGTGTAGGTGAGGAAAAACAGACATAAATACAGTCAATCTACCCCACACATCTCTTTCAAGCATTCTCAGGCCATATGGAAACACTACAACATCAGTCACGACTGGTTCACATTGTGATGGTCCCCTCCTGCCTGCAAAAGCCTGTCTAGGGGTTTTCAAATGTTTTCTGTAATTTTTTTTTTCAGTCAAAGATTAGATTTCAGAGCTCTTGACTGCAGCTTGAAATCCAGTAACGATGATCAGTAGACATCCCCAGCACCAGTACATTTCAGCTGGGTGTTGGTGGGAAACCTCATGACCTGTTTTTAAGGTTTGAACAGAAGATCTAATGTGCAACCTTCGCTTTGGAAACACTGACACAAGCAAAGCAAGACTGATTTTGTAGCAGTCTATTCTTTCCTCAAGTGCTTCTTCGCTCAAATTATCAAGAGAATGATTAGAAATTTTAATTAGGGATTGTCAGTTTTGAACAAAAATCATTTTCAAAGCAGCATCTGAAATGCTCTCAGTTAGGAGTCAACAATCTTCTTCAGTTTAGTCATAGAACTTTATACTTCATATTTAGATGTTTCCAGTTCATTATGATCCCAAATATTTTCGAATGTGAAAAGTTTATAATTTTAAAATTCAATTATACAGAATACATGGAAATATTGAAACTTGTCATAGTGAAGAAGCTTTGCTATTCTTCCAGCTCAGCTCCTGACATCATCTTACGATATAAGATCACCAAGGATTGTGCAATTTTTTTCCTCAGATACATAAACTTTTGTATGGATTGAAGAATACTAAAAAAGCCTAGGGGGAAAAAAAAAAGTGGACAACAGACTAGAGGATGATGGAAATAATGGAAGTAATCTCAAAATACACAAAAAGGTTTTTGCTTTTCAAATTGTATTTCTCATAACACCTACCACTATAGCTAGATGTGAACAAGGATGAGCTTATCCCCACTCCCAGCACGTCATCTATAAAAGACTTAGCTCCTAGTCCTTTAATGAAAATCTTTCAAATAATGAAGAAAGTGGGGCCAGATATTACCATAAGACTGTTTTATTTATGCATGGAACTAGTCTGTGCAAGCAACTTCCAGAAAGCTGCAGTCTTCAAATACACTTGGGAAAACTTCAGTCAAACAGGTTTGATTCATGCAACGATGTCAGGCTTGAATACTGAGGTCTGTTCTCTTTGGTATGAAGTGCTTCAGGAAACATTCGTTCGGCTGCATGAAACTGCTCATTTCTGAAATAAGCCCTCCAGGTCTATCAGTATCACAAAACTTCTACAGAAAGTATTTAAGGTCAAACTATAAATACAATACAAAGATGGAAAAAAAAAGTCTTTGTAACTTAAAATTACAATTGAAGAACCTTATTCACCACAGATATTTTGTTACAAATGTCTATGAAGTAAGGTTTGGGCCTTCCTTTGTGTTTTGTAATCTTTGACTGCACTTTTAGGCAAACCTCATCCTGGAATTAATCTGTCCTGCTAATACCAGAGTTTCTGGAAAACAGGAAGTCAGTGCAGCTTTACAGCTCAAAAACTGGCAGACAATGACCTTACATTTTATCTCCTGATTTATGGAAGCCTTGTGGCATTTATGCACCTGGCTCTCGACTTTTAAAAGCCTGACAGGGCTGGGGCTTTGTTTTGAGTGGAAGGAACCTACTTAGAGACCTTCAGATCCTGCAATGCCTCCTTGGGAGAGTCAGTGGGACTATTTGAATAATAGTCTCATTTATGATATTTGAACAATATTTTAACTTTTGCATAATATTTGAAAAGGTATGACCAATGGACAAGGTTCACCATGTGCTCTTCCTTCAGGGCCCCTAAGAAATACTGGGGTTGTTAAGCAGAAGTTATAATAAACAGGCAAAATCAACACCCTTTCATACTGTGGACTTTTCTAATCATCACCACCACCTGAAACAGATCCCACAATTTCCTGATTCCACCATTCCATCCTCATTTTGACTCATCAATCCTACATTTAAATACCTCTCTCCCTTCATCTACACCAATCATGTAATCATGCCGGGAACCTCAAACTCCAGCTGAGCAAACCTACCTCCTGCCCTTCCTTGATGCCTTCAGGTCTTTGTTGGGTGGCCAGCTCATTCATCTTTGGACTTCACTGACTACACTCTCTTCTGCTCAGGTATCAGTACTGAATCACCTGATGACATTTGAACCACCCAGATATCTCACCCGGCCTCTGGTTGCCAATCCAGAAGTCTTTATGTCCTCTAGTGATCCTGAACTATCAATCTCCATGTGGATGTCTCAGGTATATTGAGATATATGAGAAGCCTGCATACAGGTGTCTGAATCAAGCCTGACCTCACCACCGACTAAACTGTTTAGAACAGCAGACATTTTCTTTTAGTGACTTAAATTTAATCTCAGTCCCATCCTCATTTTGAATAGTGAAACACAAGCATGCCATGGAGAATGTTCTTTTCCTCCACTGCATAATTTTACACACATGGAGTGTGTATTTTTACATAGTTGAGGTAGTGATATTATAGTCCAAAAATTGCAGCTCATTCATGAAAATGTAAAAGGAGGAAAAGAGGGAAGTTGCTGTTTCTACAGAGATTCTCTTGAGGGCAGAACAACTGAAAAGTCGTGGCTGCCTGTCTGTGAAGAAAGATCTATTATATCTTATGTCCTGCGAGAAGCACAGATACACAGAATTATTATGGCTTGAAGCAACTCTTACAGCAAGTGCAGCAACATCCTCCAATCTCCTGGGTCACACGGGACACAGCTCCTCCCCACAGAGCTTGTTTCAAGCACACAACTTCTACTCAAAGTAGAAGTTTTGCATATCATTGTGGAAGTCAGATACTTCCATCTTGAAAACAAGTATATTTAGTAAGTCCCCTAAGTAAGTCCTCACAGTGGCAAATCACCATTTCTGTGTATTTTTTTGAAAGCATTTGCCTCCGTTTCTACCCGCTGGCTTAATTTGCTTTTTCTACTAGAAAAATCTATTTTCAGCAGTGTCTTCCCAGTACAGTTTTCCACAGACTCCTCTTGAGAGAACTTAAGAGCTTAAAAGAACGGTTTCATGGATAAATTAATATTTCCATTTTCTGAAGTCTCTTAAAGGAACATCCTGAAAATCTCTTTACATTTGTTCAATGCCTTTTCACCTTTTTCCATCAAACTTGCTTAAGATCAGACATCAGAACCACACTCAGTACAGTTAACTCCCTCCTTGATATTCTCCTCCTCCTCCTACCCTTCTCTCATATTCTCTCTGTTAGCTACTGATCGACTAAGAATGCCCTGCATATGACTTTGGAAACGATTCGCTAGAGGAAAACTTATAAGAATTTCCTACATTCTTCACATGTAATTACCATTATCATATAGCTGAGAAGGGAAAAAGTCATCTCGTAAATCCATCAACATTTATCAACCATCATCACCAAATGGAAATTAATCATGATGACAACGCATTTAAATTTTCCTTTCTCTTTTTTCTTTCTCTGTGTTTTCAGCTCACTAACAAAAAAGCAAACTAGCAGATATTTAGCGCTGCTTTAATTGGGCTCCCTGTGTCCCTACCACAGCCAAATGCAACATTATTTACAGCCAGATGCTAAGAATTAATTGTATCTGAGGCTGAGTGGAAACCAACAAGCAGCTTCAAACAGTAACAGATGAACTGAGCTCCAGAGGATATCCCTTTCATACGTCATATCACAACAGATTGGGCAATCTCCTGCATTTCCAACCAGCAAGCTAATTAAAATGGGAGGAAGGACGTTTCTCAAAATATGTTGCTTGTTGATTTATATAAATAATGAGAGAGAGCTACTCCCTGTGAACGCGCTTGGGAGAGTAGCAAAAAGAAAAGCTGCTTATTCCCTTCTGGTTCCCCAGGCCCTGATGCAAGGCTCCATGCAAGGATTGCTACAGTCCTGGATCTCTTTGCACTTTTAGTTGTGCTTAATATTACCTGTTGCAATGGTTTCACTGCTAAATAAAAACTGGAGAGACAATCCAAGAGGATTCTTTTGTGCCTGATTACTAAATATTGCCTCAGTTGCCTGATCTGCACGTAGGAAATGCTCACTATCAAGTGAACAGTGTTCACTGGGGTACTACAGGATGGAGTTGTGCTCCATTCCTTTCAGCTCCCTCTACGATCCACATCTTCAGTCAACAGGACTTTTCACCACCACCCGTGAGGTGGTGCTGAGGCAATACCCACAATTCAGATTGTGGTCCCAGTAATACAGCAAAAAACACTGATCAAGAAAAAAGAAGAAAGACAGTTGTATGCATAAAATAATGATGAATGATAATATCTGAGCTATTTTCTTGCAAATTATATCATTGAGTATATATTGATAAATGGAAATGAACTTTCTCCATTTGCTTTTTTCATCCACATCAGTTAGCTACAGACCCACAAAGCAAGAGAGAAAAGCCTGGGATACCTACAGAATATCTTAAGAGAATGCCACAGACCCAAGACACATACTATGATAGAAGTTCTCAAGCTTCATGGTAGGATGTAAAAACAAGGTGAAAAAGTAACTATAGAAATAGCAAAGTTAAAAAGACCCCTTAAATATTGCTCCTGAGACAATACCCTTTGAATTCTGGCAAATTTTGGAACCATCACTGGCAACAGGAACTTAAATCCAGAGCAACAGGATTAGCAACAGAAACAGAAGATCCATGACACATCTCAAGCAGTAGTTGCATTTACCTGGCCCAGGTGACTGCACCGCAAGGGTGCTGGAGCAGGATGCAGTGCATCAGTTCATTTTATGCCTCAGGTCTGAGTGGCCAAGCAGAAAACAAGAGAGCTGACGTCACTCAGCACCTACAGACACGTTACAGGTCACACATGGACCACGAGTCTCACGCACATCCCTTCTCCTCTCTCTCTCTGCAGTCAATGCTTGCGCCCCACTCACTTGTAATGCACAGTCATGACTTCTCTTCTGCTTCAGACACCATGGGATGAATGAAAATGAGCTGCCAATTTTCTTGACATCCATGCCAAGCAAGTGAGGTAGAAGCCATCAAGAGAAGTGGCACCTGCAGCAGGTGAGGAATGTAGCACTTAACAGGAGCAGTGAGCGTCAGTAGGGGTGGCACAGAGGGGCTCCCGCTAAGGTCATCATTGAACATGGATGTTATCAATACACAGCAGGTCTGAGACTACTCGTGACTGCAGGAATGACTCAGGAATCCCACGGCAGAGACCGTGCAGCTGATATATCCTGTACAGAAAAGATAGAAGCCCAGAGAAAAAGCCTACAAAATCCAATCACAAAGGAAAAATCTAACAAAGTGACTGACTGCAAGAGCAGAAAATATTCAGAGGAAATTTTGAAATATAACGGAAGCAAATTATGAGAAATCTTTGCACATTTTAGAGACATCGTAAGACTTTGGGGAAGAGAGAGAAGAGAAGAGAAGAGAAGAGAAGAGAAGAGAAGAGAAGAGAAGAGAAGAGAAGAGAAGAGAAGAGAAGAG
>JAWLRI010000873.1:2796531-2815955 GCA_034781795.1 Crypturellus tataupa
AGAGAAGAGAAGAGAAGAGAAGAGAAGAGAAGAGAAGAGAAGAGAAGAGAAGAGAAGAGAAGAGAAGAGAAGAAGAAGCCAGAATATGTAACCAGGACTGATAGCCAGAAAATACCTGTAAGACTTTAAACTCTTGGAGAAGAGTGGAGACTTGGGATTGGTTCTGTTTGTTCTGAAAAGAAAGATATCTTCTGATGTGGACAGAAATATTTCAACCTTGCCTGAAAAAGACAACTCAGATGATTACTTGCACTATATTTTCATGGTGAATCAAATCTCAAAATTAGGGAGCTGCAACCTTCCATGGACAAAGGAGTAGCAGGAAGTGTTAGAAAATAATAACATTAGTGAGATGGACAATTCTCAGTTGTGTTAGCAGATGAGCCTTGAAAATAGGAGGTACCAACAAAAGCCCTCATAGAGGTTAGTGCGACAGATCACAGTTTGAAACAGCATCAGCACTTGAAATCTGCCCTCAGCTTCCATCTAATCCCTGCCCAAACATCTTTGATCCAACCTAGCTTAAACACAACAGATAAAAAGGATGCTTAAATACAAGCTTAAAAATTTAAACATTAAAGTGCATGTGTCAAAAAACATCTCCTTTGCAAATAAGTGGATGTGTGACTGTCTGTGCTCTTTGGAAGTCCCATTTAAGAAACCACCCAAGATCATTAAGACGTAAAGACATTTTCCCTTCCTTTGTGAGATGGATTTATGCACATGTTCAACATCATAGTGAAAATTTTTGCCTAACCTAGGACTTTAATTCCCTTGTTCCATTCCCCACCTCAAGACCAGGGACAATAATGCCCATCTTTTGTCTGTGTTGATAATGGCAGCTTTTTTACCAGTACCTGCTTTGGTGGAGAGAAATGAAAATTCCCTAGAGAATGGTAACTCAATTTCACCTTAAGTGATCCACCAGGCCATGATGCATGAAAGACCATCATCCCCCTCCCCAACATGACCCATGCTTTTCCTATTTTTTTGATCAAAAATGGGGTGCTTTTTGACAGGCCACAGTTAAGCCTTCAACTGAGGGGTCTTTTCCAACACAATGCAGGGAACCTCACCACCTCACTCCATGTTGTGGCTTCAAGGTATCCAATGGGTTTGTGCTACTGCAAAGTCCATTTGGGGACCTCAGACAGTGACTTCCTTCACTTAGGGTATCTGCTTTAAAGGTGCCTCTGATAAAGGTTTTGCTTTGGGTATGAGGTTCAGTCCTCATTCCACCTCTGGTATTCTCTTGTTCTTCTCCAGTTCTGAAACCTACTGTCTATTCTGCCATCCTGTGTTGTCCTCACACAACTGGGCAACTGATTTCATAATTAATCCTGCTTAAGACTAACTTTGACTAAGAGTACATGATTTCCCCCAAAGAACAGATCATTTCCTCACACTCAGTATCAAACTGACTCAGGCATCAGTCATTCCTACTCTCCTTAATGCCTCCCACCCGGGATGTCAGTGACTCAAGCTGTGGAAGCACCTGTGCAGCAGAGGGGGAAACCAGGGCATCCAGAGGCTGAGATGTGCAAAGAGCCCCAGCAAGTCTGGTGCTCTGTTCACCAGACCCCTCTCAATGAAAGGGAGGCAGCTGCGATCCTTTGCTCCTCTTACCACCCCCTTAAACACAAGTTACCCAGACCCCTTATATGTGCAGAGCTGAGAAACACAATCTGGACACCTAGTTTCTAGTTCTGGAGCTAGGCTAGGTTATGTGGTGTCCGGAGAGGCAGTGTCTGCCAAGGCAGAGACCTTTAAAATCTCATTTTTATTCCAACCAGCATTGCATGAGTTTGGAGAGGCTTGGGGAAAATCAGGTTTTCTCTCTGTTGCATATAACCACATCTGGAAAGTGTTTTGGGAAACCTTGCAAGAGAGGGTTGTATAAGAGCTATAAATTATAATTACTACTAGACATACTCCAGGCAGGCTTGATAACACCACACAGTACAGAGTGAGCAGCCAAAAGGGATTCTGTACCAAACAGTATCTTTAAAAAAAGCTCAGTGATGCAATACCTTCCCTGTATACTTTGCTTTACTGTTGCATGGTGCACATTAAATATTAATTAATCCTCATGCCAGCAGAAGGGGAAGAACTGCCAGTTCCGATCAGGTCTCCGTCGCGATGGCAGCTCATCTCCACAAAAGAGTTCAGAGGAAGGTTGTAAGAAACCTCACGGTGGCTCAGAATAGGGTAATCTAATCCCAAGGAAATTTCCTTCCCCTCCTTACGTTATTTGGAAGCTAGTGCTAAAAGGATGAGGCAGTGCTACTCAGAGAAGGCAGAGAGCTAGCACTGTGTCGACCTGACAGCTAACGGAGACAGGGATGCTAAAATGATTTGCCTACGGCATTTAGGTTGTGTTTACACCGAGGAAACTCCCTCCAGTGTGACTGCAGCAGTCGAAATTCCATAATGCAGCTGCCTGCACCAGCTCAGTGCAGAGCTTAAACTGCCGCAGAGCAGACCCCCCCAGGATCTATTTTTAGATGAAAGATTTTTAGATAAAAGACACCTTCTCTACATGCAGATTGTCACAGGGGCCACACAACTGACATGTCCCTGCATCAACGCCTTTGTTCGAGACCCACATCCCACCTAGTCCTGTGTTTCATCAGCCAGAGTTTCAGCAGCCTCCTGGTTTAATTGGGTGAGATTTTGATCCAGATGAAGTTTGTGCTATAATCCCTATCTATACCAGGGTAATCAAAAACAAATCACTAGGATAGGGAGAGTGTTTTCTTTTCTTTCTTTCTTTCCCCTCATTCCCGCTGCAGACGCTGCGGCAGCAGCAGGCTGGGCTGTGCCACAGGGAAACCCCTGCGCTCTCGTCACAGATGCGTGGCCATCCATGAGAAGCAGACGCAGCTTTAGCTGTGGCTGGAAGGTGCTTGCGAGGCTGCCTTAATAATTCATTCAAGAGCTCGTGTCAGCCTTCCCAAGGCCGTGCTCCAGCGGGAGCTGCCTCCTGCAGCTAGCAGCCAGCGGTCCCCATAGCGCATCCCGCAGCCTCCGGCTCGTATGGAAAACACACACTGACAGCGAGGCGGCTCATCGCAGGGTGATGCAAACACCAGGAGTGATGAATAATTTCAAATGCCTCAGAGAGACCCTTGACTGATTTTTCTCTGGCTGCTGCCTTGCTATTTGCACAACAAATAAAGCCCTGATGTGCTCGATGCCGCTGGAATCGATATTGCTGCTTGGCAAGCTACGCAATTGTGCACAACAATGGGGACTTAAAGAAGATAACTGAGGCTTCCCGGGGAAAGAGAGAACTTCTGTCGTCATTAGGACCCCGTCAGTAAAGGATTGTCAACAGTAATTCCTGCATCCAGGCCATAAATTGAGCTACGATAGATCTTTCATGAAGACCTGGATGTAAAGATTTCAATTGCCTGAAAATCTCCCATACTCTTTACTAAACCCCAAACATTTCTAACCAGGGGCATTGCACTCATTTCACAAATGACTAAGGTGAGATTTAAGATGAAATGACTTCTGAAAGTCAGACAGCAGAGTGGCAGAGAACAAGGATCTTCATCCAAGCCCTGGTTCTAATCGGGCATTCCCACCTGGCTAGCGATTCGGCACGGGTCATTCCAGCATCTGCCCTCTTAACAAACACCCGGATGACTTCAGCGTGTTTCAGCTGGGGAATGCTGAGCATCAGTGGGTAAATAAAATCCTGATGGTGTCCTCAGTCCTTGCCATGGTGTGCGGCAAAGCTTTTACCAGCAGATACCAGCAGAAAAATAATCACAAAACCCAAACAGAGATAAATATTCAAAATAAGAAGAAAAGAATGGGTTAATTAAAGTAGATATTATTTCCTGGCTAACTGAAACCTAGACTAGATTAATAGGAGAACTAAGGGCCCAGCAACAAGCCCACGTGTGTGATTTAGAAGCAAAATTTAGCTGCAGTCCATTTTCATGCATGCAGAGCCTGCACAGCGCCATGGCAGGGAAACCCCCATCTGCTCCCTTGGATTTACACTCAGCTGTGACAAATGACTTTATCTTCAACTCTCTGCTAGGAGATGCATATAGAAAATGAGGTCAGAAAGGCTCCCTTTAAATTATTCACTGTGAAAAAATCACTCTGGCTTCTCTAAGGCTGTGCAGACAGGAAGGAACCCTGGGTTCCTTGGAGCCCGCGGAGCCGGTCTGGGATCCACGCAGAAGTCTCATTGCAAAGACTTTTGCTGGCAAACAGCATTTGGATGAACTCCCCAGCTCTTGGTTAATCTGCCCTAAAAGTGAAGCACTTGCACTGTTAAATGCATTTATTTTCAGTTTAAACTTGGTTGACTTGACTTTGCCTGTCCCAGGCACACAAGGGACTTTCTCCCTGCTGGCTTCACACCAGCACACTGCAGGTCCACCTTACTGATGGAGAAGTGTTGAAAGAAAGAGACAAAACTTCAAACAAACAAAGTGACTAGGACAAATAAAAATAAAAGAATAAAACAAAATGAGACCAATAAAAAGCATGGATGGAAGCCTGAAAGGTTGATGGTTAAACATGGTTAAAGGAAGAGGGAATCCTTGCAAAAAGGGGTGTTAGGCTGGGAATCTCTGTCGTGGTTGCATCCAGGCTGTGCATATCTGATATACTATCAGTGCCCAAAAGTATTTATTTGTTTTGCAGGTTATTTATGTAACCTCACTCTGTCCAACCACCTTCCTCTTTGCAGAGGGATTGAAAGTATTGCCCATTTTCTTCCAACTCAACGTACTTTTCTTACAAGCACCTTATGTGACAGAATAACCTAATTTCAACTTACTTATCCAAGATGAGGCATGATTTCTGTTTGCTACCAAGCAGCCTTAACCCAGGAAATTGCTTTGGTGTAAGCTAAAAAGTTATTGACCTCCATAACAATTGCAAAGGGACATTTGAAAGTGCAGGCAACTGCCAGGGTGCCATTAGCTCCACATACTCTCAGCATCTCAGCATTAATCTCTTGCATGTGTTCATACAAGTCAAAAGCAATAATATTTTAGTGAATTTAAAGATGCTTTTAATTCTACTTGTATAATTTTACTTTGAGCATCAAGGCATATTAAATCCTAAATAATAGGGTTTTTTTGTTGTTGTTGTTAATCCAAGCAGAAAGGCATTTTTTCCATGGGAACCACCGTTTGCTCACTTTATGCCCTGAACAGCTTCTGGGAGACCCAAACCTATAAGACACTGGTTACAAAGATAGGCTAAATTTTAAGTCTGAAGAGGACCATTTGGGTACCTTAAATATTTAAAATGGAATAAAATCATAGCACAAGTGTGGTTCTCTTTATAGAGTTGACATTCAAAGACTAATATCAAAAATACATAGACTTCTTCGGTGGGTTACAGCAGTGCATAGTTGTCACTTTTAATGACTTCCAACTATGTATTTCCTCTAGAAGCTGTTTTGTAAATGAGATACAGAGTGAAAAAATAGAATCAGAAAGGTTATTCTAAGCATAAGGGTTAGAAGAAAAAAAAGTGGAATCTCATCTTTACCCGGGATACCTAACAGCTTCCCTACTGAGCTTATATATTAATTTATGAATCAAATAGTGAGCTTTGTCCATACAGTTGACAAAATTGGCTGGGCTTCCAAAGTTAGTATCAGTCCTGCACTAAATGCCATCAATATCAGCAGGAACAAATCCCAGAAAGAGCCCCACAACTTTTCAGCCTTTTGCTTTGGGGACTGGAGCCCTGGTACAGAGGGCAGGTGATGTCCCCAGTGCCGTTCACTTCACTAAGAAGTTTAATACCCTCTGGGTGGCTCCTCTCTGTTCACAGGGTTGGGCTTTTGCATCGAATTGAGAGCAAAGGGAGGAGAGGGAGAAATTAATGCTCTAATGACAGCTGCCGAATAGGCATTATTTACTCTCCTGCAACTACATAAATACCAGTCTGCAGCCAGAAAAATGCCCTGCCTGCTCAAACATTTTTATAAGCATGGAATTTACTCAGCTGTACCCATAGTTTAATAGGCCAATTATTGATAAGAAAACACTGACTGTGCCAGGATTAAGAGCTAAACACAAGATTTCTTAAAACACGCACCAAGAAATTAAGAAGCTCTGTGGTTGTTATTGTTAATAATAATGGTGTGAGGGCAGTGCCTAGGGACCTTCACAGAGATCAGAAGCAAGTCTACCAGGTAGTGCAAAAAGTAAAGGACAGGACAAGGTACACCGTCAAGTGCTGAGAATATCGGAAGATGCAGACAAATGTGGGAGTGGGAGACGGCGCAGGTAGCCAGAGAGCTGCAAGTGTCGTGCAAAACGCCATGAATTCTCTATTCGCTGACTTCTCTGGGAATAGGGAGAGGGAATGAGCGCAGTTTGGACACTGCTGGGAAGGCTACATGAAGCCCATAAGTCCAGGAAGCCCTGGGGAGGTCTGCACTGACTCATTTGTTCTGAAACCTTGCAGGTTCCCCGTTCCTGTTGCCTTTTTAAGCACTTTAGGTCTCCAAGCCTGCAGTGTTTCTGCTCACTCAACAGTTGCTTTTCCTCCCTCCGCTGTCACCCTCTTCTCTGTGCTTTCCCCAGAGTGCGTTCCTCGGCTCCTTGTGTCCTGTCTGCTCTGCTCAGTGGGTCCTAAATCTCGCTGCACTGGCTGCTCCTCTTATCACGTATTGGTGAGAAGTTCGTCACAAGTTACTCACACTGTCCACCAAACCTGGTGCTTGAGCTACAGGATGAGCAGCACCTCTGCTCAGGTCTGCACAGCAAATTCCCTCCCATCACCAGCATCTCCAGCTCCAAAAGGATATCAGTTTGGGATGAAAATTAGGAACCCACCTCAAACAACTTGGGGAAGTTTATAAGCTCTAATGACTGCTGCAGGAAACTGAGAAAGGAGGTCTGGAATCTAAACTTGCTGCTAGTCTGTATCAGGCCACTTAATTTTTCCATCTTTGCTGACATTTTTCCCCATTGGCAACTCTAAGTAAGATTTTCTGCCTGCCCACACATTGTACACTTCTGGGGGTGATCCACCTGCTCTTCCTTTTGTTCATTTTTTGGCACAAGAACGTATATAACCATGTGCACGACTAGCTCCAGATCTAGGCTTGTTCCTCCACTGGATACATCCCAGAACCACCTCATGTCCTCTATCAGGGATAACCCACCATGAGGCCTCTTGGCTCATGACTCCTTTTAGCTCACATTTGGGTACAAATACCAATCTCAAATGGCTTTCAGGGACCATAAATAAAGAAGACTGTCACAGCAAGGGTATATAAGGTGCCAGGCACATAATTATGCATGCAGCTCAGCATACATTGTATGAATTCAGTTATTTTAATTATTCATTTGCATATGCATTAATCCACGTTGTATATGAAGAAGTGGTGCTCACAGAAGAAATCAAGCATGCAACACAAAGTCTAAATTGTTTAAATAACATGAATGTTTATCATTCAGTTCCCTGTGTGCAATACAGGCCTGTTAATAATTAGTTTCTTACCTCCAAAAGAGCACCCATGTTAATTAATTAATAGTTGCAAAGCACTTTGAAGATATAAAGCACCATAAGAAAGCTATCCATTATTATGTATAGCAAATGTATTTCTAAATGAAATAATTTCACTTTAGTCAGATAATCTAAAGTCATTTCCCCTCTCCAAATCCCTGGAATCCTTTATACATAATATTAATTATCATCTAATAAAAAATAGTGTGCTTAAATATTAATTTATAGTTTCAGAAGGAGATTTGTTTTCTTTTCCATGTACCATTTACCATGGATAAGAATAGAGTGGCAGATACAAATATATGCACAAATATAGCCATATGAGCCAGTTCCATACTCAGGGCACAAAAAAGATATATGAGAGAGAGAGGGAGATCCCAGACTTGGTCTGTTTTAGCCAGGATCAAGAGACTCAGGTTTAACTTTCTGTACGACCTTGAGCACATCTCAAGCCTTACAGTTTGGGATGGGCTATGCATCTCATCTAACTGCTGTCACCTCTAAGCAAAGGGCTTGTATGAGCGAGCCAGCTCGGGTCCCTTGGCTGTCAAAAGAGAGACTGACCCTTCAGCTGAATAATCCAGCCACCATCTCTGCACGTGGTGCATTGCTCCTGGAAGGTGCCGCTCTCTCTGCACAGATTGCAGGAAAAATCCAGGTGGATAACTTAGACTAGGTGCTCTTTGACATTGAACGTTCCTCTGTAGTCTATTTTTCCTCCCATTTTTTCCCTTATTCATTTTTTAATCTCCCTAGTTCTCTGAGGAATTAGAAACCTCATTCTTGTGAAAATTTGCCCCCATGCTCCCATATAAAATATATTATCCCAGCTTCTTCAGATGTGATTGCTTGACTTTCCTAAGCTGCTGGTGCTGTCAGCCCATCTTTCCTGTTTTCCTAAGGCACCATCTCAGGATGTATCCTGGAACTTTACCTCATGTCATCCCTCTGCTTTTATCACAGTGTACTGACTCTGCTTTGTCTTTGGACTTCAGCCCTCAGCAGCTGGAGTACAATACTTTTTTATTTTGCTGCTGGCTCATCTGTAAGGGTGCCTTCTAAATCACACCCTGAGTGAATATTTACCCAACATCTGATAAATCAAATAAAATGTGAAGGAGTCACCCAGGTTACCAGGACTGAAATGTCTCAGCAGGCCCTCAAGTGCCTGCAGGTGGCTGAAATTTGCTGCCGCGGGAGCTCTCTGTGAGTGAAACAAGCAGCCTGCAGCCTTCTGCCCTGCTGGAAAGGGGTTTGGGAAGCTGGAAAAAGGACTTTGAATACAAAAGAGGACTTTCGATATGGAGCCTTCTTGGGTTCACCTTCCAAGGATGTCCTGTGCCTTCCAGGGATGAGAAAGAGACAGTGAATTTGGCTTCCACTGTGTGCAGCAATGAAACACAGGCACCTAAAACCTTCTGAAATCTGAGATTAAGTCTTTCATCTCTGTTCATGAGCATGCTGAGGGCTGCCCCACTGGAAGAAAAAATAGCTTGACACTTCACTTTCCAAAGCCTCTTTGTACAGGTAGCATGGTAATAAGGCAGAAGAAATCTCTCCTCCAAAATCCACCACAACTTGCAGAGCGACTACAAACAAGCCATTTCTACATAAAAAAAGGAGAACTGGTTCCAATTTCTTGCCAATTTCTAGCTCTCCCTAGAGAATTAAAGTGATCTGATCCATATGCTTCAGATCACTGCATACAGAAAAATTCATTATAGGTGACCTTGTTTGAGAGTCCTTTTTTGGACAAGCTAGTGCAATCAGTGTTAGAACTTCCCTAGATATTCTAAAAATAGTAGGTAATTTCTTGAAAGAGGAAATCTTTCACCCAGCATAGTGTAACTTAATACTAGTCCTCATTTTGACGGGCAAAGAAAAGTCAATTGATGATGTAAAAACGAGTGGTTGCTTAGTGACTAATGATTATAGTGATGATCTGATTACATTTATTTTGTACAAACAGAACATGCCAGTGACCAGCAGTATAAGAATTTTTAAAAGGGCTAATTTTTGCCAATTTAGTGAGATTGTCAGCATGACTGACGGGGACAGAGATTTCAAGCAAGAAATCCTATTAGATAAGTATAGTTGAAATTGTTCTCGAATTTCCTACAGGAGGCTCCTAAAGTCTCAATTTCATAGTCACGACAATGCTCTGCTGGGAAAAAGAAAAAAAAAACACATATACCCCTTCTTAAATATTAAAAGGGGATGTGGAAGTGGCAGTAAGCCATTAATCTTTTATATATTTATAAAATCATCGAAAAATGGAAAGGAAATGGCAAGCAATATACATTACAGAACATATGACTGATAAAAGGGAAGTGAAAGGAGTAATGAAATAATTATAACACATTTTTCAATACAGATTATTGTTAGAGGCACACAGCAAAACCCTACTTAGGCAAATAGAAAAGGTAAAATGTTCAAAATAGTTATTTCTGTCTGTATTTCAAATCAAGTAGGAATTTTATATTGAGGGTGGAACAGAAAGTTTGCCATCTGTGATGAAAAGAGGATGTGAGGTAGCAAATTGCTAAAATTAAACATTTTTTAAAAAACAACAGACACGGATATTTTGTACCAAGAGCCTTGAAGGGATGAAAAACTCTCAGTAAAGTTCATGTTAAATCTTGGGAAATAAGGAAAATTTCAAATCACTCCAGGACTACCAACATCTTCTGAATATTTAAAAGTATAAAAAGGATGAATTAGGGTGTTGTAAACCAAGCAAGCTGATGACAGACCTGGGCAAATAATATAAAGCTGAATTTTATATGGTATCAGCAACAAATCTGAGGCAAACAATGCAATTAAGCTCTTCATCTACTTTTGTGGTAAGTAACTTTTATAAAATTATTCTTATTTTTGATTAAATGTCCTATTAATGAATTAATTACACTGCTTGTTTTTAAAGGCGTGTCACTTAGTACCACACAGCATCTTGATTTAGAATAACTTGCAGTAACATGGCATGCAATAAATAACTTAAAAATTGGCTTACTAGAAGGATCTCAAAATACAGATGTTAACAAAGAGATAACAAGTAAATTAAGAATGCTATCTTTTTTAACAGAAGTTCCCAAGAATTGCAGTTGGTCTAGCACTATTTTTACTTTTCTTATAATGAGTCCTGATGGACTGCCTTTATCAGTAAAATCTGATGCACATCGGTCAATAGGTAGTAAATTATGAGAAAAAGGCACAATTACAAAATGAGTCAGTCACTGTGACTACAAAATCAACTGTGATTCCAAGTAAGATGATCCAGATGGAAACTCTTCATAGATTACAGTGGCTTGGTGCACTTACTTATAAAAAGAAACAGGAGGAGTCTTTGATTTATGAGGGCTTTCAAATAGCAATGAGTATAGAGAGAAAGGTGAGAAGAAACGAGTTTAAATTATGGCAAATCCAATTAGACATTGAGAAATACTGTTCAACAGGAAAGATAATGAAATGGAAATCAATGGCCTAAGGCATCATTTATCCAGCACCTTTTAGGGTTTTCAAGAACAGGTTGGGCAAACACCTTACATGAATGATAGCGGCATCGTTTGGTCTGTTTGGTTCAGGGCATGAACGAGATAACCAGCTAAGGTCTCCTTCAACACTACATCGTGTGCCCGCAGTGAGTGCTGGTGAGACTATCTACCTGCAAACATCTAGTCCTGGTGTTTAGAAGAATGAAAAGATTGGAGGGTGTTTAACAATATGATCCGAAAGGATTATGTACTCAGAGGTTTCACACAGTCTTCCCCTTTGGCTCGTATCCTTCCAAAGTGGAAAATTTACCCTACAAGCTGGTTTAACAAAATTGAACTCCAGAGGACTTACTTTTGTAAGTTAACCTTAGACCCTCCCCAATAGGATGCCCTTTAATGTACTTAAACTCCACAGGATACCTAGTGAAGCTTGTTAATAACAAGATAATCACCCACTGGGGGTACATGAAATTTCAGAAGTTATTAAAAATAGATTAAAATATCCTGGCTATCTGTTAGTTCCTTGGGGCATCTTCCTCCTCGTTCTCCATCACATCATTGGCCCCAAACTTAACACAAAGGGGATAGTCGATCACAGACATTTTTATCTGATCTCTTTGTCATCATTTATCTGCACAGTTCTAAAAACAAAAGCTTTACATGGCAGCGTCAGATGCTTCCCCTTTGTGCGTTGCTCTCATCACCCGTCCCAGTTCTCTTGTTTAATCTCTTTGATGGGAATCTTCAGCACTCCTGCGAAATAATTCATGCATTTTTCCCACCTCTGCAACTACCTTGTGACAAGAACAAGAAGAAATCAAGGAGGAGGCTGTAATTAATGCATTTCCACTGTCTGAAATGAATGCCATAAAATCAATGCCAACCCTGTCACAAACACAGAGCAACTTCATCTTTACTGATGGGCTAGCGTAGCTACAAACATGGATTGTTATGACCATGAATCATGAGTGAAGCTCAATCACACTTTAGCTGATGTCTGGGATTAATTCTGCAATTTATGGTAAAGGGAGACTATAAATCTGACATCTGTACAAAGATAATCTGTTTGATTGATCCATTCCTAAACCTCAGGCTTAGTTTCACTGAACAACCTCAAGCTTTAGATCCTCCAGACACGATGCTAAATATCAGGAGAAACCAAAAAATAATATGAATTTGTGCCACTGAGGTTATCAAATAGAACACAGAGGAATTACTGATCTCTTCCCCATAATATGGAGAAGTGGAAATCAAGAATAGAGGTGTAAAAAGAGGAGGTGTTGGAAGAGATTGACTAACTCTAGAGCAAAACATCATAGAAATTGTATACACGGAGCATCTCCAAACAGCCTGGAGGAGTTCCTAAGGGAAGGGACTGAACAGCTAACCAGACAGACCAGTTCTCTTGAACACTGGGACACCAGGCTGGTAGGTAATGACCACCATAGCCTGCTCTTGGAAAGCAGGTGAACCAACACCTGTAGGCTTAGTAAGTACCCAGGTGGGCCACCAGGCACCAAGGTGTCCTCAGCACTGCTGCCTCTCACTTGCACTCAGAGGCAAGGGAGGTGAACAGAGACCTTGAGCTTTTAGAGCAGCCGGTCTCCAACATATGCCAGGACCTCCTTGAGAATCATAAAGCAAGATTAGCTTTGACATTTCCAATATTCTAAGGTATATTATAAGTAAGGGGGAAAAAAAAAAGAAATATGTATATTTTTGGGCACTCTTCCTGTCTATGTAACTTTTCCTCTAATAAATCATAAAGGAACAAAAAGACCCTAAGCTCAATTTCAACTAATCATTTTCAAGCAACCTTTAAGACGATAAAGCACATCCATTAACTAGGTCTCTCATACTCCATATTCTGTAGTCTTTCTCATTTATTCTAATCATAAGCCAGGCAGGTGGGAGGAGAATTTTTAGGTTGTTTGCCTAGACAGAGCCTAGGAAAATTAGGAACCTGATGTTGATTGAGGATGTAAAAGTACCAATGCCAATAAATCACAAGACATTAAGAGTCTTTCCTAGTCAACTTTTGGTTCATATATCACAGTAGCAGGCAGAAATAATTGTGGAGAGGTCCAAAAAAAACCCACAAGGTTGCTTTTTTTGATCTTTTTCTCTTAGACCCACAAACTTTATCTGTTCAGTAAACTGTTAAGATAGGAGATGAGCACTCGCTTTAATTATGCTTGGAAAGTGAGGAAAAGGAGAAACAGAAGATCTGTTTGAACTAAAAAGCCATATTGGCAGAAGACAAAAATGAACATACACAGGCTGTGCCTAAATATATACATATATAGGAAACTGAAAGGTTTTGAGCCACTAAAATAGCAAAAGCCTTGAACAACCTTCAAATAGCCACAGTGGGAGCAAACCAGCGGGATCCGTGTACCTGGCAGGGATGTGCAGATGTGCCCAAGTGCTCTGCACACTCGTGGCACTTGGGAACTGTCTAGCTACAGAAGCCTGGCTCTCGACTCGGGTTAATTTGCTCAGTTCCTCAGCCTCTTTGACTCCTTCTCAGTCTCCTCTGCAACCCCTGTTGAGCTCCATTCTGTAGCCTCTATTGATACCTGAACAAATTGTTTAAAACTAGTGCTAGTTCGGTACTGCACTGCAGTCCTCTTCTCAGCCTGGTACGGACAGGCTCCAATTAGCTCCCACAAAGAGTTTATTCATTTAAGAAAAAGATCATATTATGTGCTTGCCCATGATGGGACAGGAAAGAACTCGGTTTCCACAAAGATTTCCTTCTTGCCCTGGATTCTTACATTACTCACTGCTTCTTTTCAGAGAAAAAAATAATTAAAAAAAAACCACCTCCTCCAGATGTTAATAGCTTGGCAAAGGAGTCGGAGAGGTAGAAAATCCTGCCTGTCTCTCCTGATGTCCAAATGAAGGCAGAGCTTTCTGAGCACTTTGGGCAGAGATCCAATTTCAGCCTCTCGCTGTATGCCCAAAACAGTCCTCATTCATGAGGGCAGTTCCCAGGTGCTCCTGTAATAACATAGAACTAAATGAGATGTTGTTTCACACGGTATCTGCCCACCATACTGGGGAGTCACTTTTTCCATTTAACTGCATCGGCTATTTCTCTGCCTGCCCTCAAAATCTCACCCACTGCAGCTTTTTTTAGACTATGAACCTGTGATGTTTCAAACAACTCCTGCCTTTTTTGCTCCTCTGAAAAATACAAAAGCATCAGCCCTTAGCAGAAAAAATCAGAAATGGGTCCCTGGAAGAAATGAGAAGATTATTCTTTTTCATCAAAGATTAAAAAGAAAAAAAAAAAAAAAAGTGTAGTTGAGGGAGCTGGAAGTATTCACTTTCCAGTTTTGAATCTTGGAAGACTTATATACATATATGTCTCTGTGACTGCTTGGAAATGTAAACTTTTCAAATGCAAAAGGAAATAAATAAAGAGGATTAGCATATATGCAAAAAGCTCCTATAATTATCTCAAAAAGACTCTTGTGGTTAGGACTGCAAGAAATGCTGAAAATATCTTGGGATCTGTACTGAAACCGGGTGTTGGCATTATGTAGAGAGATTTTAAAAAGGTGGCCAGATAAACTGCAGTTCAAAATTCAATAGAAGAATGTGTTCAGGTTTCCTGTGTTTTTACCTAATGATGATGAAATAAAGACACCGCAGGTCTAAAGGATCTTAAAAAAAATCAAGAGCACATACAAAAGAGAGATTTATTTGGAAATGTCTTTGCATTTTAATTCCTAAGTAGGTGTTAGCAACAACAGCCATGAAATATCTCTTTGTAGAAGGATCCCTGTGCTCTCAGCAAACACTAAGATTCAGATATTGCCAGCAAAATATAGATATGTGTTAAAGACTGTGCCTTTCAACAAAGAGCATCTCAAAGTCAGAGAGGAAAACAGCAATATTTGGCTGATCTTTATAATCAGCTTATTTTCAATAGTTTTCTCAGCTGTAAGCAGTCCTCACTCGCTGGGCACGGCACGGCCCCATGCCTTCACTCGTAGCTGTTCCAAGGAGGAGCACTGATTGCCCCAGATGTGCCTCTTCCCTCCAGGGACAGGAAAAACCTTCAGCTGAGGCATTTGCCCCAGAAAGGGGAAGAGAATCCACTGCTAGACCTGGCAGTGGCTGCTCGAGGTCTCCTGTCCATGGGGGATCCGCTGCGAGCAGCTCAGCACACTGCACCAGGATCACCTGCTGGAAAAGAAGCTTTATCACAGTACCATAATTAACCATTAAAGCAGCAGTTGCAGTTAAGTCCCTCCTTGCAAAAGATGTCCAAAACTGCTTTCAATAAAGGCCTTTTAATTGCTTTAAAGGTTTTATTAAAATCCCAACAGACCAATTATAGCCAATTGCTTCCAGCCTCTCCCTACCTAGAAATCACTCAGTTCACAACAGTGGAAGATATGGGCTCCATTACATGCTTTCCTCTCCCTCTCTCTGGTAATCACATTTTTCACTCAGGACCATTCATCAAGGTAGTCTAGAAAATGTGGGTCATCCTCCTTTTTCACTAAAATTTTATTCTATTTAACACTGGATTTAGGTGCTTGTGCATTAAAGGATTAGTGCCACTAAAAACAAACAAAGAAAAATCCTCCCCAAACCAAACCCCACAGTGCCCAATAAATACCCCAAAACAATCAATCTGTAGAAAATATTTTATTTTTAAAAGATCAATGGCAATTTGAAGCAGAGGATTAAAAAACGTTGGTAAAATGTTCTTTGCATTCGAGACTTGGGTCACTTAAGGTGGGGAGAAGCTTTCAGATATTCCCTATGCACATAATGAATCATTCAGCTGGTCATGTCATGGCAACACTGGCATTAAATTAAGGCCTACCAAGCATTTTCCTGCACTCAGGGCATAGGGAAGGGCAACCACTGTTGAAGGAGAGGTCCTCTTGGCCTGAATTTCATCATTTAGCACTTTGCTCACAATGATCTCATGGATCATTGTGTAAGACTCATTCCATTCCCAGTCACCAGTGTGCAACAAGTCAGACCAGAAGAGCTCCAGACTGGGATATAAGTCCACACATTGAGCGATCCCATTTGGAGGATCACTCACAAGACCTCAGAGCCCTACCAAAAAATATGAAAATCAAGGCATCCGTGTCTGCCTTTTCAGTTTGCATAGTGCTTAGTAAAATGGCGTCCCAGATGAGTACACTAATAAGAACAGCTAGAAGTGGTTAAAAGAAGGGAATAACAGGAGATGACAGACTAGAAACACTCCTTCCTTCAGAAATATAAGGGGCTGATTCTGTATTTTACACATCTTTGACCTTATATGACTGATCCTGTTTATATCAGTGCCACCGCTTGTGTAAGTACATTACAAGTTTGATAATAAGTATAATTAATAATATATCTGACAGATGCTATTTATGGTGAGACGTTAACACTGTACTCTCATCCTGAAATCTCTTACCTCCATCATAGTTCTAATTTGGAGATAATAACTGTTTAAATGAGACTGTTTTAACACATTAATAAATAAACAAGAAAAAAAAGGAAAAATCAGTGCAAAATTACTTCAGAGGTTTTTCTAGTGTCTAATATGTATTTTACCCAGCTACATCAACACCAACAAAGCCATCAATGAAAACCAAAGTAATGCTTAAAATGGTCATAGTTCAAAGTTAAAGCTGTATTTTGATAACACTGAGAAGTTTTACCCAGGTTATATGTATTGTTGTTCAGCTGCTTCCTCCAGAGCACACACTCTTTATTCATCCCTCTGCAATCGATGTTTTTCTTGCCAGTGATTTAAAGGAAGCAGCATGTGCTGCACTAGCATTTCTAAAATTAGTTCCACACTGATAATCCTGATTTCCAGCCTCTGCTCCTCTCTCAGCATGGCAGCCCGATTACAGAGCCAAACAAGAAGACACTGAAATACTCCCATAGGCACAGGTAGGATCCCTTCTGGCTTTGCCAGAAACACTCTTTTTTTATTATTTTCATGCAGTACAGGGTTCTGTTTTCAGCAAGTTTAGCTCCTACTTCATCTTCATCAGAAGGTTCTCTTAACTTCCAGAAGCTTCGGCTACACAGAAGTGTCAGGATTCATTATACAAAGGCCCTCCACGATGCTGATCATTCACCTGCCAACGTTTTGGACAGCTCAAGGCAAGGCCACTACCAGAAAACAACAACAACAACAACAACAATGTACAGCTGAATAGAGAGTAGTATTGGGGCGTACAGTTTTTCCCAGGACACAATAGACTTTTTACAACAGAAAGCTCTAATTTGGGTGCTGTTGCAGTCTGCTCTCAGAGCCTGCCAAGGCTGACCAAGGATTGTCCTATATTTCTCAGCTGAGACTGAGCAACAGACACAGAGCATCGATGACCTGTTAGAAGCTCTGCATTATTTTTGGTGAAACGCAGTACGAAGTCCTTAGGGAAGAGTTGCCATTAGGGCTAACCTGTAACGCAGTTCTGATGCCAGAGAGCCGCCTCAGCGCAAGACCATTTGGCTTGAGAAACCGACCCCTGAGTCCTGACTCCTCCAGTGGCTTCTCCTGCATCTTGCTGGGAATAGCAGTTTGTCCCAGATCTGTGTCAGACCTTACAGCTCAGATGTGTCAGATCTTTATTGCGTGTTCCCCAAAACACATTTGTTTCTCTACAGTAAACTGGGAGATACAAGCTTCCTCAATGCAGCTACCTCAATGACCCATCCAGCAGCCTTTCTTCAAATGATCCTTCCCTGTGATACTACAGACAGACTCCTGGAAGTACTGCTGATGTGTTTCACCTCTCTTCCCCTGGATACACACGTTAATTCCTCTCTTATATGAAAATAGTAAGATCTTTGGGATAGAGGTGAGTTGTTTATTCTGAGTTTGAGCAGCAGTGAGATCACAGACTGAAATCAGACTCCTGCTACTACTGCCATACAACCACATACTATTAAAGGTAGAAGGGACACCCAGCAATGAGATCTGCCTGGCAGAGAAGATGCAGATTGTTGCTTGAGAGAGCTGGGCAGGCAGGGGTCATTGAGCACCTGTGTAAATGATGCTCACGTTACAGCAGCACTACGTATGAGTCTGACCTGTGCAAAACAGGCTTCGCTTTCTGGAATTTCTAAAAGCAAAGCCAACTGCAGCCTAACCGCAATGTAAGCAACATATATGAGTTGAGCACTTGTCATCAGAAGGATTGCAACCCACCCTGAAATTTCTACGTATGATTCAGTTCCTGCCTCTCTCTACCATGAAAACTCAGCACACAACAGTCATTCCAGTCTCCCCTTGCAACAGGCTCACCCCTGTGCCAGGCATACAAAACACTGCTAGTGTCTACATCCCCGGAGCACTGAGACTGGTGCTTATTAGTGTAATCATAACTATTTTCTTGCTAAATTATGCCTGCCCAACTGGTAATCAACTTTGTAGTATTCTGTTGTGTCGACATTTGGAAGCACCTTGGGACCAGGATCCTCTTTGCTATGCATCGGCAGTGCACGGTACAAGAGACACAGCCAGGGCAGCGTAGAGAGCACCTCTCTGAGGAGGTCTGGCATTTCTGAGCTCCACCAGCTTCTGGGAAGAAGGTCTGATTTATGGAAGCAATGGGAAGGAACCTAAAAGTGCTGGAAGGAGCTTGGTGTACTCCGGGAGATGCAAACACGTCTCATACTAGCTTTGCATAGCCCAAAGAGTATTCATCTGACCTGATCCCTGAAGGCACTTTTACAGCATGCATAAATGCATTATAAATAATAATATCTAGGTTAATAAAAAGTCACTCACTTCATCCAAATAGGAATATGAGTTGCAGTGACTGAGTGATCCTATGTCTTTTCAAAGAAGCATTCGTAGTTATGTCAAACACAACCTTTGCCATCATATTCACCTCCTATACATTTCAGCTTATTAAATGACTGCACAGTGTTAATAATTTTCTTATCGTCACTTAAAATGATTCAGAGGATTTCAAAAAGTGCTATGACATGACAATTAATCTCCACCTAAAAGCCGGATTTCCTAATATGGCCATTTACTTTCCTCTATCTAATTTAGAAAAAAAAAAAAAAAAAGCCAACTTGCAGTGAACTTCCTGTAGATGATACCTAAACCAGAAACAGAATTGCAAAAGGTCTTGCATCTCAATACCCTGCTTCAGGGGAATGTGTCACAGAGGCAAAAAACTCAGTTGAGAGAGACAATATCAGGTTATCAGAACAGGGAACATATTCTAACTAAAGTCATCACCCCAGTTATGTTCCTTTTCTAGTGTTGCAAGGTCTTAAGGTTATTGCTGTTTCTCCTAATTCCTCAGTTTATGGAGTCAGAATAAGTTACAGAAGTCACACCTTTTGTTAAAAAAAATAGAGAGAGAGAAAAAAAGGGAAGAAGGAAGGAAGGAAGGAAGGAAGGAAGGAAGGAAGGAAGGACGGCAGGAAGTAAGGAAG
>JAWLRI010000873.1:2816055-2832114 GCA_034781795.1 Crypturellus tataupa
GAAGGAAGGAAGGAAGGAAGGAAGGAAGGAAGGAAGGAAGGAAGGAAGGAAGGAAGGAAGGAAGGAAGGAAGGATCTTTTCTTCATTGTTACTGGGAAAAGCTGTGATCACGTGAAGAGATGACATGATCCCACCTTGAAGAGTCACAACCCAAGTGGAACAGAATCCCCCTCTCAAATGTCATTCAACCCAATGTCTAGGCAGAATCTTTCTGACCTGATTCAGCACGGGGCTAGTGAGGTGGCTATTTTCCCCACACAATTGTGCAGGAACTAGCACGGACATTGTCTCTCCAGGGTTGTGCTCCCAAAGCCCAAGGCTGTAGCTGCAGTGTCCCTGCCATCGGGGGAGAGGAGAACATGCTAGAGAGAAAGGAGAGGAACCAGCAGTTTCCTGCTAGCCTTTTCTAAACCATCACACTCCTGTGCGATGAGGGCTAAATGTACTCCCATAGTTGGTTTACTTCTGGGCCAAGAGGCTGAAGCTCTAATCTAGCTTTCCCTTTATAGATACTCTTGTGTGGCTGTTATTTGAGGTAACAGGGGCACTGCTCTTGGGAATATTAAAGCACAAGTGTAAGCACTTGTGTCTCATTGGCTTCCTTTTTATAGTTCAGGAATATTCCTCCCTTTTCTCCCTGAAGTTACATTTAAGATCCCTTGCATATGTCATTCCTTTAGTCTCCCTTTTTCATTTTTTATTATTATATTTTATTTTAAACTTTTTCAGAATTAGTAGCTTGCCCATGAGCCTGCGGGGGAGAGGAAGGATCAGTGCCCCTTCCAATGCGGACAGGATCAAGCCAGAAACCATAAAGAAAAATGTTTTTCCTTAAGGACCTAAACCCTGCATGGTGCCTTGAAAATAGACTCCTGCTACACTGTAAATTAGACTTAGTGACAAAAATCAGTGTGGTCCCGATGTAGCGAGGTTGACCTGTAGCAGCTGAAGCTCTAGTCCTTCATTTTCTCTCTTAGAGGCTTTGCTGGAATATTCTGAGTTTTTAAATCAGGTCTTTCTAGTCTAAAAGCATCTCTATCTGACTCCCTGGATGTGAATTTCTTTTTTAGGGACTAAAATGGCAAAAGAAGTTTAACCATCCTCCTCTGCTCTTTGGGGGTTGGCCTGTAGCTCATAGCTCCATGCTACCAGCCCAGGTGAAGACCATCAACCTGACACACAGGAACAAACCAGACACCCTGCAGAAATCATGGTCCTCCCACGGCCCACACAGCAGGAAGAGCATATGCAACAAGCAGAAATTTTGGATAATTTGTTTTTTGCCCAGATAATGACCTGGCCAAGATGCCCCACTACCGACTGAGTCTTAGGTTTATCTTAGTCCATTCAGAGCACAGAAAAGCTCTCCCATCTGGGCTGACAGCAACAATAGTTTAAACCAAAGACACCTCAAGATTAGAGGGAGATGAGCAACTTGCCTGAAACAGTCCCCAAGACACGCCTTAGGGCAGTAGAGTGGTTTGCTCCGTGTTTTGCAAGCTGCATTTTCTTTAAGGAGTTTCTAATGTGTTCAGCTACTAGTACCAGAGTAACTTTACTCCTATTCCCCTTCTCCTTACGTTTCACCTCTCACAGTCCAGTGCCTCCTCTTCTGCCTTCTTTCTTCCTCTTGCAACTGTATTGCTACACATTTCTTCCTTGTTTATTTTGTTGTTTGTTTGTTTGTTTGCTTTTTTCCTTACCTCTCTTCCTTGCAATTTACTTCTTTCCCCAGCCCAGCTGCTGTTATTATCATTACTGGCATTACTTTCTCAGCTAACAGCTTCTTCCCTGCACCATTGATGCTCTTGCGCCACTTTTTAATAAAGGATTGGTTTTATTGCATGTTTTTTCTTTATTAAGTGGGCTGAAAAACATTCTTTTTTTCCCTGTGGATGAGGCAGAAACCAGACAGGTCCATCTGTTCTACATGCGGGATCAGTGGCAAAGACACTGCGCGGACACCCAAAAATTATCTTTTGCATTACATCCCACTCTTCAGCAGAACTGACAGCTCTGAGAGAATGACCATATTGTAATTACTTTTTAAATAACTCAGAATTACAGCTAGATATTTGTGCTCTGGAGAAGATAACATTGACTACAGACCATGTTCAGATTAAAAAAAAAAAAACATTTTGGCAATTATTATTTGGTTATTAATAGGGAATACATTGCACAAAGGGACCAAGGGTAATTCTAATTCCAGTCCTTCTGTATGCTACAGAAGCTTGAATTTCTGCAAGCAAGTGAAGCTTGGGAGACATCAGCAGAGTCCTACAGGAACATGAGGTGAACCTAAGAGACACAACAACAAGATTTAGGTACAAGATGTTATCAGAATCCAACATTACAGAAGTCTAGTCATTTTGGTTCATATATTTACCTGTTCTGAGAGGGAAAGGTGTTACAGACTTAAGACTACATAAGATTTGAGTGCTTGGCAGGCACCGTAAGGCTAAAAGCATGTATCTCTCAACGTCTTGATCTCACTGAGGGAGGGTTTGTAGTGTTAATAACTTTACACAGTTCTCTAGGCAAGATAATGTGATTAGGATGAGATTCATCTCACCTAAATTTTAATGTCTATAGTGTAGACTCTACTTTATATCTGGCAGGTATTTAAGTTCCCATTATAGTCAAGGAAGTTCAGCTTGTGATTTATCAAAGTCAGCATTTATTTTAGGATGACCTGAACAAGGACCAATAATGCACCCTCTACACTGAGAAAAAGAGATTGAAATGACTTGGCCACATATGGACACTTACACAGAAAATATCCACATTTTTTCATATGCATCCCAGTCTTATTACTGTTATCCTATTGAGAGACAAATTGATGTCTTATTCCCGAGTTACTTCATCACTCTCAGTTATTTGTTGCTAAATTAAAAATTTAAAAAGCAATTCCTGGTTATAATTCAAAGCCCTGCTTAATCACCAGTGAAGGACACACAGAATTCTTGATTAAAACCCCTATTTTGCAACTGAGTACTGCCAATGGCTGTCTTTCAGAAAATTCTCCAAATTTTGCTTAAAAATGGTCAGAGATAATTAATCTTTCATTGAGTAAATTCTTGCAATATCTGCCTGCTCTTCTGTTAAAATGTGGCGCTTCTCTAGACTTGATTTATCTGGCGTTATCTTCCAACCATTGAAGTATCATTGTACATGCAATATAAAGGCCTCCTAACAAACATGTAGGGAACACTCAAATTAATACTTATGAGCACATGATCCACTTCAAGTTGCCTGGAGATAAATTAATGGTAGATAAGTGGAGATAAGCATTGCCAGTGAAGATGAGCACTGACACATTTCCATCTGCCTAAAATCTCTTTTCTTCACTTCACTCTAATAATGTTTTCTTTAGCATTAGCTCTTCATTAAAACTGTAAGACATTATAACAAAAGAGATATTTTCTGGACTCCAGTTCCATGTTGCTTTTGAGGCATTCTGCTCTGGTGTTGAAGAGCACTGAAGAGCAATGATGTGTTTTTATCCTATTTGCTGAGTAATATGGACAATTACTCAGGCAGTTAGATAAAGTATTCAGTCCTAGGTATATACTCATTAGCTAGAGAAAGCTGATATCTGTTGATTATATTGATTATATCAGGATTTCCCATCCTTTATTTTTCTTGACTATCACTCCTGGCTGCAGATACAGCTGTAAATCAAGACCCTAAATTATCATCTGGACTCTGAGAGAAACAGCTGCAAGCGCGGTTCAGGCTGTGCGTGTTGCAGCATGCAGATCTCAGATCAAGTCTCTCAGTCATGCTCTTAATCCCCTTCCTCCTACTAATGAGACCAGTGATGTGTGACATACTCAAAGCACAGGTATTAACTTTATTTCTGCCCTTCCTAAGAAGAGAAATGGGCTCCATCTACACTTCAAGCTCCTTCTTTCCAGAGTGAACAGCTGAGTCACGGCAAGAAATCTCTTATCTACACAGGTCACCAATAAATCACTTTTCCTACCACCACCACTACCCCTAGAGCAAAGAGTGATCAGCAACAGTGACTCAGAGATGCGCCGGTCTGAATCACAACCACTACTCCTGCAATGATGCTGTTTGTGTAGTGGTTCTTTCTTAGGATTGAGCCCAAAGTCACAGACTTGTCCAGCGGGAGCACCATACCCACTGCATGCTGAATTCAGCACCAAGGAGCTATGTCTTCCAAAACAATATGCTAGTGATGATGAAGCACAAGGTGATTGAGAGTTAATTCCTGCACCTAAACTAACCTGTATGGACAAAGTAATTTTCCATTTAGTCCATATCCTGAAGGAATTAGGAGCACCATCTTTAAGCTGACATAAGTCTCCTTAGTGCAAGTAAGTTGCAGAACCAAGTGCTTCCTATTGCTTTGCTATCCAAGGTAGACTTAGTGCTGACGTTCACTAAGTTATAGAAAAGTATAAAAAAAGAACAAAGGCAAATACAGCTGTGGACATAGAGAAGACAAGTTGCATGTGTAACTGAAAATAGCAGTGCTGTCCACCTGTTATCAGCACTTAGGCCACCCAGAATTTATGTAAGTCAGTTACAACAGTGCACTGTCTGTGCTCCAAACATAGAGAGTTCAATGTCGGTAGTAGTTTGCCTAGGGGCAATTAACTTTGCCTGTGGTTAATAGGACTGTTACCTCCACAGTGGCCTGACGTGCCCAGCATCTCCATCCAGATGTCACTGGAGTTTTCAAGAATGAATGGAGGGAAAAGGAAAGAAAATTCTATGACTCTGAGCCTAAAAGTCTGCCAAATATGAGAAATGCATAAAGCATATTCTGTAAAGGACAAAAAAAGAGTCACTCTTCACAATATAAGGCTGTTCAAATCTTAGAGATGTGTAGAACTTTGCTGGACATGGCCCTGAGCAAAGCAACCTGACTTTGAAGCTAACTCTGTTCTGACAGGAGTTTGGACTAGGAACCTCCAAAAGTCCCTTCCAAACAAATCAGCTTTATGGTTGGCATAGTTGGCTACTCCCTTGGTACCACCCCACCATCAGACAGGACATGTACCCAGAAATGGGCAGAAAGCTGATGCTTTGCTTGCTTGAGTTTTCTTCTGTGAATGGAGGACAGAACTTCCCCAGCTTACCTGGGGAAGTTTTTATTAACTGAGTAGCAACAGTTAGAAGAGGGGAAAGAAAGAAAAAGTAAGAGGTTATGTCTTCACAAGCCACCTCCTGAAGCAAAGCTGCAGAAAACAAGCTGTGAAAACCATGGTATGAGTGCAGCTGAGTCCATGGCAACTCTGGAATGATATGTGGACAGGGGACTTTCATATCTTCTGTTTCTCCCATTCCTTGGGCTGTCCTATCTTATATAGAGTGTAAGCATTTTGTGGTACACAAAGCTCCTCACTGGAGATGCAGGACCTTTATGCTGGCCTCAGGTACTAAAAGAGTAACAGTAGACAGTGATTTTTTTTTTCTTTCAAAGGGCCAGGACTGCTGCATTACATCTGTCCAATCCAATTGCTCTTCTAGCTTTAACAGATTTACTCTACATTTGTACTGACGTGACTCAAAGCAGTTGTTGACTAAGCATTTCTACAAAAACAAAGGCCAAAAGCGAAGGTGGAAAGGCAAACTCAAGATTTCTAAGTAAGGAAAGCTCTTAAAAGTTACTGAAATCAGCATCATGAGAAGGACGATGAGTCAGACAGCATCAAATACACCATCATATTGCATCGACCGTAGGCCCGGCAGGGCCTGAGACACTAAGCAACCCATAGATATATTGATTGATGATAAAAATAATTGTGTATGGATTAAGAAGAGGAATAACCCAAGATAATCCTGCTAAATTCTCTCTTGAAGAAAGAAAATGAGAATTTTGCATAGATTCATGTAACATCAAGGCCCAAATTCATCTTGCCTTTAGAGGCAAAACTCATCTGCTGAAAGTGGCTGCAGACATTTACCAGAGGTCAAGTTTCCTGTTATAGACAGTGCACAGCTAGTGAGTGGAGTTAAGGTCTGTGATATACTTTTACCTAAAACAGCTCCCTCCATTTGCTTGGATGCATTGCACCATAAAATCTATTGACTGTATTGATTAGCTCTCCATTGACTTTGAACAGAAATTAAATACCTGTTGCACACACATAGCCATCAAAATTTAGTTGCATTAATGTGGCTCTGAGTCCCACCTCAATGATGAAGTAAAAATGTCCCCTCAAGTGTTTGCAATGTAGATACCTAAATTCAAGTCATCCACCTGAGGTCTCCTTTGGTCAGTGGAAAGTTTCAGGCATTGTAAGAGGCAATTAATCCAGCCTATTTTAGAATCTCCTTTCAGATGAGATGAATTGCATGGTAGCAATTTCTAACTCCTGTTTCTCCTCAGTGGTTACAAAAGGCGTCCAAACAGCTACCTCAGATAAAGCACTAGGCAGATGAATCCCAATGCAAATGTTGAGAGACAATCTCTCAAACTCTGAGGAAAAGCAGGAGAATCCAGTTGTCTTAAGTAATTTAGCACTGAACAAAGTTGACTTTTTGAGAATGTACAATGTGATAATATCATATGCTGAGAATAGAAATTGTCATGAGCACATAGCTGCCAAACTCCACTTCTGTGCAGTGTCACTGCACACAGGACCAGACGAGATAATACAGCAACATCTACAGAAACAAATAGCACAAGGTTTGGAGTTTTTCAAAAATTGTAAAAAAAAAAAAAAAAGGTTATGAACAGTGTTACAGATGTTAATCAGAAGGGCCGTTCTTCTTCTTAAACTTGGTCAGACACAGAAAATTATTGGTTTTGTTAATTTGCCAAGATGACAAGATGAAGTATTCAAACTTCCATGAGAACTTCATAAGCACATAAGAAATGGCAAAAATCTGACAATATTCCATAAACTAGTAGTGAAAATGACATAGAAAATAAATCAAGGTATAGGATATACTCATAGAAACCTAAATTATTTTAGTAAAGTAGTTTCACCAGTGAAACTGGTATAACAGCATGTGAGTTAACATCCTTGAGTACAGCTCTTAAGTTTTTAACTAAGAGAAGAGTTTTATCTCAAGGCAAAGTGACTTTCTGCATAGGCCTAAGAAAACCCAGAAAAATATTTTCCAAATAGTAAGGCTCCACATCTAATGGTTGTCTATTCTAGTAAACAAAACATGCTCAGTACCATTCTCTGTCCATGAGGCCAGCTTGTCCAACCAGCCTATGTCCATACTGCTGACCTCATTTGCCTCCAGCACGGGAAGGTCAAACGCAGACTCCCATTGGGAATGGTCCTGGCCTGGGGCAGGACACGATCTGTGCTCGGGAGTTATATTTCAGTGTAAATCAGACTTCAACCATGACACAGGTCACTGACCACTGTGCGCCACTTCTGGAAAACATCCCCTGGTATTTCACTACTAACTAGCCTGAACAGAGCTATCGACCACCAAACCCTACACATGAGAGAAGGCAACTGTCACAGTTATTTCCTACTTAATATAGCAAGATCTAGAAGAAGAAGACAAACTTTCTGATTTTCCATCACAAAGTTGTTCCCTTCCTCTCCTGCTACTTTTTTTCATAGAGTCCACGGGTGGCAAACATTGGACTGCAGCTCTCTGGGAGCCAAATGTTAATACAAACAGTTCTGAAGCGTCTATGCAGAAACGTTGCAACTAACTCAACAGATATTATCCTGCCTGTCAATCAATGCCAGGTCTGCCCTGAACTGTGGCCCTACAGGGCAGCATGTAGGACCATGCACATGGTGTCTGAGGTCTGGTCAGCACTGTGGCCAGTTGTGTTTATTGAGATTCCTCCAGCATGTCTCAAAAGAGCAGCAGTGTTAGCAAAGGTAGCATAGGAAATGCCAACTCTTGTAATTAGCTTCCTAAATTAATTCCCCTGTAATTTCAATCAGCTGCTCTTGATATTCCCTCCTCAGGATGTAATCCCTCCTCAGCAAAGACTCCGAGCAGTGCACACACACGCAGGGGGTGAGCAAAGATAAGCAGAACCAGCCACGTGCGGCCAGGAGCCTGGGGGCAGATCCCCACCAGGCACTTTGGGGGTTTTACTATCGGTCCCTCAACAGCTGTACCTGCTTCTCCTAAATCCTCACTGAAAATACAGAATTTGAGACTCTGGCCATTTACACTCAGCAGGGAATGCCCTGTAAAGAGTCCTTTATTTCAGGATCAGCATCTCTGCCCTCCTTAAGTTAGGTACAGGCCAAATGTAAAGGCTCCTATAAAACATGCCAGGACAAGCACTTGTGAGCATTAGGGTATTTAAGTTTTCTGCATAGATTTAACTGGTTTGGTAGTGGATGGCATTAGGAACAATGATTTATTTAGTTATACAAGTTACACACTCAAAATGGCAAAAGCATGAAAACTCTGAGTTAAATACATATTACTGAATTTAGAAATGGACAAATGCAAATGAGGAAATGTTTGCTATTTGAACATAGGTGCAGTGTCTCATGAAGTCTTAATCCTGTCCATCAGGACAATGGGAGAAGCCACACAAAATTAAAAATTGGCTTCAGAAATATAAAGAAAAGCCAAAGCAAATGATACCGTATGAACCAGAAGGGGGGAAAGTGAAATGCTGAATGGATTTTCTTCTTTCCGGTTTATCAAATGTTCCTTTAATGATCTATAAAAAGGATTAAATTGAATGTTAATGAAATTACCAGACACTAATGTGAAAGGTGATCAAAACACTGGTGAGGACAGAACACAGGAAATATGAAAAGCCTCTGAGATTAGAAAATAACACTGAAGAGTCAACATGACAATGATAAACTTATACAGCTGGGAAAGGGAATGCAAAACACATCTATACAGCTCCCGGCAACAACTCAGAAAACGGGGATGACAAAAGAAATGCAGGTACCCAGCAAATGAGATAAAGTCAGAAATCTGAATGGACAGCAAGAGATGACAGCCAATATGGGTAGAATTAAGATTCCTCCTTAGTAGCTGCAATGTAATGGACCTGTAATACTCCCCCAGCATGCACAGACAACCTAGAAGAAGGAAAATAAGAATGATTTTGGGAAGACTTGTGTGTGTAGGAGAAAGGACTGAGAGCACATATGTCCTCAAAAAAAAAGGAGGCTTTTGAAATGTATCTCGGCATCCCTCAGGACTGAGATTTGCCCACGGTTTCCAGAGTCTATTTACAAATCAGCATTGGGAGCAACACCATGGAAGGTAAGATGTTCACCTGGTGGCTGTAACTGGAGGTGACCATTATGGATAAGGGACAGGTGACGGCCTGTCACGGATCCTGCGCACAGCTGTACCTTAGGAAGTTCTCACCAGACCCAAGTAGAGCAGCAGATTTGTTGCACAGAGGAATGAGAGGCCTTCCATCAGACTTCTGGCACACTCCTTTACCGTGGAGAGGTGTATAGTGTCACCTTGGATAGGTTCCTCCTGATTTCAGTGGAACCTTTCACTTGCTTCAAATTAAACATATGCTAAAGTCATTTGCTCGCTCACTTAAAACAATTAGCAAAATTCCAGCCTGAAGTTCTCCCAAAGCACCTTGTTTCTGAAGTAGGTTACTATGAATCTAAATATCCCTGGGCATGTCCCTCCCTCCACGGAAAATGCTAAATTTCCTGGTTATCATCCTAAGGCAGAAGGCAGCACATACTTAGCAGCTCCTGTGGACCATATTCCTTATAAAACTATTAATATTTAAGTTATCCCCTTTAATTCAGTATCTGCCAGAAGCAATAGTAAAAGCAATGTCTCCATGGCTCCATTCTTTCTGTAAAGTTCCATGTGCAAGGGAATATAGCAATATTAAATACAAGAATAAACATTATTATTTATTTATATCATGGAAGGTTGATAACTGTAGTATCCAACCGGCCATATGCCTGGCTATATCTAAGGTCACAGATCTATTATGTTTCAAACCAGGACATAAAAAATCTTAACATGCACTTAACTGATTTGGTTTGGGAAGGCTTTTACAGATGTTAAATAAGAACCAAATTATTTAAGTCCAGACTTAGTCCTTAGATGTGCGTGACATTGCCTGGCCCTGTATACACATCATGGTCCTGAAAAGGACTTTTTACTACACATGAAGTACAGGAAGCTACGTAATGTTATTCAAAGCAATCGGGACTGACTTGTGTGAAAAGAAACAGCTTATTTTGACCAGCCATGAATTTCTGGTTGAAACCTGTCAGACTTGTGCTCCACACACATGCACAGGTTTATTCCTTGGCTACATCATGAATAAAGAGCATTCAGGCAAAGTTTGAAGAGAGGAAGCCTCAGAGAAAGAATAGACAGATTCTAGGTTTGTAGCCCATTGTGGGATGCTTGGAAAGGCACGAATTTCTTGGGCACTTGTATATTCACTCAAACATCCTCAACTACACAGTGCATAAAGAGCATTATATTTATATAAGATTTTTAAATCCAGATCCTAATAAAAGTTACAAATTGCTCATAATGCAGAATGTTTTGGTACCATTTTTTCCATTATATCGGCTTCAAATGTCTCTCTATTTTGCACCAAAACCAGCAAAATGGGGGCAGAAAGTATTTCCCTCTTCACTTTTGAAATATGTCTCTTACATACATCTCAAATTAAATCAAGGAATAAAACCCATGGAACTCCTCTGCCATGCAGCTGCTCTGGAAGTGCCAACACTTTTTGCTGTGGTTGATCTCATCACCCATTTGAATAAAGCTGTCCCATGGCTTCACATCTCACGAGGTCAGTAAGGGGGAGGACTGGATTTTCAAAGGGCACTCCGAAGACCCGCGTCCCCTTCGCACCACCAGCCCAAGCGCGACTGCAGCTCCTGCGAGTCCTCCCCGAGCTTCAGCAGCACCGAAACTCGACAAGTTAGCAGCGTAGCCATGGCAACGCGGAGCTCGGCGCAGCCGAACCAGCCCCGCGCGCACCTGCTCCAGAGCGGGTCTGGCCACCCGCTCCAAAGAGCCGCCCATGAGCTACGAGGCGGCGGGGAGCAGCGAGCTGGTGATGGACCTTCTCTCCTCCAAAGACCACATGTACAACTTCCAGGACAGTTTGTGTTCCTCAATGAGCATTAGGCACCAAAAAGCTGCCGAAAGCTGAGATGTTGGATCCCTCAACCACTTGCACTGCACAGGTAGACTGTGACTTGCACAGGGTCAGGTTCCTCTTCGCATCTGTACGAGCAACACGGCCCCTCTCTGCGGACAGTGACCAGAGTGTGCAGAGCCACTGCCCCTCGGCCGCCGAGACCCAGCAGAGCTCATCGCACCGTGCGCGATCCTGGGGCTCGTGCTGCATGTCTCGGTGGAGACCCAACAGCAGAGGTGTGCGGTGAGGTCTCCAATGGCTGAGACTTCATTATTTTTTACAAAGTACATTGTGGAATATTTATCAGTGCATTACAATGAATTAGCATAAATAATTAACACAGAACAAGAATTGTCAAATACATAAGCAAAGGACACTTGCTAATGGACAGGGCTAACTCTGCTGCTCCACGGATTCACTTAGAGATAAGCCCATGCCAAGCAGGCCAAGTAAGGAGCAGAGAAGGGAGTCATAATTATCCTCTTCCTTACCCGGGGCCATTTCCCATCTTGTGCCAAGCAGCTGACTGTAGCCCGAACCTTGCAACTCAGCAGGTCTTGTGCAGCATCTCCCGAAGGGCACAGAGAAAATAATGGAAAGATCCCAGAACCTCCACCTGCTCTCTGGTTCCTGCAACAGCCTTCTCGGCAAAAAACCCATCCATGATCCATCATGCAGGAAGGGATCATGGGTACTTCCCAATGATGAGCTGATCATTCTTCCTCCTTCAGCATTCCAGATACTAAGCAGTGCTGAAAGATGATTGCATGGCAAATTGGATAAGGTTTTCATGTGTTCCCAAAGTTTTCCCTTGCTCTTACTCTTTCCTGAAAGCAAAGGTTGCAGTCGGTACAGAGGATGATATAAAAATAAGAATATCCACCAGAAGGATATCCCTACCTCTCCTTCAATCTCTCTTTTACCCAAGACAGACTGAAAATTTTCCACACACTGCAACCGTAATGTTGATGTGGATTTGAAGTCTGTCCACTTTCCACAAAATATTATGTCTTTATAGTTAAACTGAAGAAAAAAAAAAAAGAAAAGAAATTGTATTTATTTTCAATTTGTCATTCAGATTCCATTGTACTCCAATGCATAAGAAAAGTATTTGGACAGCTTGTGGAGGAGAACAGGTCTCAAGCGCATCTCCCTGGCCAAATTACACCTCCCACGAGCCACAACAGCAGGGGATTCCTATAATGTGCTGCACTGCTCAACACGAAGGAATATATAATGCATCATGGGGAATGCAGTTAGGACTGCAGGGAGACAAGCTCAGAAAAGAGCAGGGATGGACTGTAGCCTACAAGGCTTAGCAAATATTTCCAATTTAGGAAAAGAAACAAACAAAAAAAAGCAGGAAGGAAAAAAAACAGTCATTATCTGCATTATCTGCAAGTTCAGGAGTCTAGTGTTTCATAGCTGAAATCTTTCACTGGATAGTGACTTTTCTCTGACCAACAACCCCATTAAGCTATTGCTATATTGCAAAACAGTCTGCAGACCTTGGTGTTCTACTGGAGAAAAGCTTTACAGGTGTTTTTATCTAACAGTGTGTTAAAAGATGAGACATTTTCAGAAGATGAAAGAAATGGAGTCAGCTTCTTTGGGATACAATAGCCCCTCTCTTTTTGGTATGAGTTTGGAGAGGCTCGCGTGCGCAGAACAAGGAAGAAGGATCACAGGAAAAATGTCTAACATCTTTTTCTGTAAATCACTCCCAGTGCAAGCTGACTGGTTTTGGCATCCAAAATTTTTGCAGAGAACGTGGCAAGGTCCTGCCCTGCCCACACACAGCACCCTGATATGTTCTGAACATTGCAGCCCTATCAGCTTCTCATTTCCTAAGCTCTGGAATAGGCAACACTAGACCCCTTTCCATGGGCTATTCCTGAAAAACTTATGCATTCCTGGATCTCTAAGGAATTCATTACATCTACCAATACTGTCCCTCAAGTCAAATCTTCTCTCAGTTGTGAGAGTCACTGTCTTGCTCTTTATTTGTATGATCGTACAGTATTTATTGCAGGCTACTCTGAAGGCTGAGATAACGTGTAGTGCTCCATTAGGATAAACAGGACCTTTCTTTAAAAGTAAAATAGCAAATCTATGCATTTTGTGGAATGTTTGGGAACCTATGACCTGCCCAAGAGAAAGTGTAAACTGTTCTAGCGTGGAAAGCAGTGCTACCTGGGCGGCATAATGCAGCATCACAGCAGCATCTCCAACATGACAGACTCGTTTTCAGAAAGAAAAGCATTGAAAGACCACTCATTTCAAAGCAAAAAAAAAAAAAAAAAAAAAGCTTCAGATCTCAAATGAGAGCACTGCTACTCTGCTGTATTGCTCCTGCTCTTGAGTGGGTCATCTTTCTCCAGTGACAGGAACAAGCTCTGCGTGCTGGCAGCAGCATTTCAACTTCTCCTCTATCGCTTTGGGCAGATCTGTTTCATAAGTTTTGATCCAGCCAGTATGGGTGGATGGATTGCAGCAGCCTCCATCTTCCACTGAGTTCAGGACGAGCTGAGATATATTAAGAACATATCTGCTGGCCACAAAAGAAGAGAAATGCAAGTGGCCTGGGACAGGGACTGCTGAGATGCACTGGGTGCACTGGGAGGAGGTGGCTGTCTCCCCAGGCTGGAGTGAGCTGCTGCCGGGAGGAGACCTTTCTCACGGGGTCGGGATGGGGACACCCAGATGGGTGGGTTTTGAGCCCTTCTCCGCTGAGCATCTTGCTCTTGCGGGTCCTCTGAGGAAGAACACTCTGCACTTCAGTCAGGGGTAAGGAGGGCTGCAAAGCCTGTTTCCCCCAGCCATAACACCAAGCACGGAGACTCTGCCCAGCAGCACTCCCCCATCCTCATGGAGAGCAACAGGGCTCAAGGAGGATCTGGCCCAGAAAAACATTTGAGTTCCTAACTACTAGAGGGCCATTGACATTCATGGAGCAAAACCTTGCTAAAGAAACCACAGGACACGTGTATTCACTTCTTTTAAGGCCAAGGAGTCCTAAAGGAGCTCTTTTGTTAATGCTGAATGTGTCACGACTGTCTGAACAGGCACTAGCTGACACGTGTGACAGCAAGTCAAGCTCCTGGCGCAGAGGTCAACAGGACTGACTGTCCACCAAAGTCACGTATCGAAGGCCACATATCATTTCTGTGGAAAATAACAGATCCAGAAAGATCAAATCTTACAAAGAAACTAAAATTTTGTCACTTCTACAACCCATACGGCACAAAGATCTGACCCTAACGGCCACATCCAAGAAGCTATATAAAATGAATGTCATAATTTGGAAATTTTTATGCCTGTTCTAAATAAATGGGAGTCTCAGAGTTTGAACCTGTCCAGATGTACCCATCAGCCTATTGCTCATATCCAGACATGAGCCCTGGTGCAGCTTGGACTCGAGTGCCAAGGGAGAGATGTGGAGCTCTCATAAAGAGCTGGCCCGCGACGAAGCCCCTTTCACACGGTCTGCATGGACAGAAGGATTTGGTGATGGGGATTCACCTCTCCCAAGCATGGGCAGTGTTACATAATGCCGAGCAAATATGTTATGTATTGCATACACCACAGAAATTTTTTCCCAGCCTAGCACACCACAAGCCCACGCTCTCCCCATCTGCTATCGTAAGTTTTCCTAAGGCAAAAGGACTGGGAAAATTCCTGCTGCACCTCGTGTACAGATTTGCACAGAAAACCACCTGGAAGACAGCAAGTTCTATCCCAAGGCAGGCGAATAGTCCACAGCAGCACTTCAGTAGTGAACCCTGCATTTTACTCTTTGCCCAAGGCAAAAACCCTGCAAGTATGAATGAGGAATTCATGTAAAAGTAAAATCGCAGTCCTAAACTCAAGGTCTATATTTGCAAGCCTGAAGACTACACCTGTGCTCAGGACTTCCCAAGCTGAAGGTTTGCAGCCTGTACAGCCTTTGGTAAATTTGTCTTTGGTAAATTAACCTGATCAGAAATTGCTGATTAAATCCATTATCAGATTTTTTCTCAGTATATGCTACAGAATAAATAAATAGAATAACACCACGATCACTGAAAAAAATAGGTTTTCACACATTCATGAAACTGAAAAACACATTTTCAAAGATCCTGCAGTGTAGGCTACAAACATTTATTTTCCTGTATTCCTTATCAAAACTTAAAAGCTCAGAAATTGCAGGGAGGCAAAGCGGTGGCCACTGCGTTGGCTTAACGCCTCTGGGGCACAGGACGAGTCCGTTCAGTCGCGCTTCACTTGTGGGCAGTTTAACTTTCTGCTTCTGCAATGCTGGGGCTTCACGCACTGCAGGGCGATGCTTATCAGACCAAACCCCAAGGGGTTTCATTTGACATTTGCAGCTATCGCAAGAGTCTGCTCCCTCGGGTTTCCTTGCACACGCGGTGCTCCAGGCTGGAGCCGGCAGGGCCCCTTTAAGCTCCCTGAGCCGTAACACTGCCCGGAGCTCGGAGCATCCCTTTTCCAGGGTCCACGAGACGCAGCTTTGGAGTGTCAGTCCAAGGCACCGCGCGCGTACGGGTAAGAAGGTAAAAACCTAAAGGGAGCTGCTGACCGAAGGAAAAAACAAAGCCACCCCAAAGCGCATGCTGCAATAAGATCCCTGCTTTTTTCCTCCTCGTCTTTCCCCGCGCTTCCCCGGGAGCCGCGCGCGGGCAATGATGAAGCAAAACGGCGCGGCGGGGCGCGCGCCCCGGTACTCACACGAAGGCGTGATAGAGCAGCGCCCAGCCGCGGGGCCGCTCCAGGGCGTCGTAGAGCAAAGTTTGGACGCGGCGGCACTTGGCGTTGTTCCTCTTCACCGGGCGGCTCAGGGGGGTCTTGGCGAGCAGCCCCAGCCCCGGCGGGCTCCGCTTGCCGCCCTCCTCCTTGCCGGCGCCCTCCAGCAGCAACGTCCCGTCGCGGTCGGTGCCCAGGGCCAGCGAGCCCTGCTCGGGGTCGCCGCCGCC
>JAWLRI010000873.1:2832584-2855610 GCA_034781795.1 Crypturellus tataupa
TAATCCATTTTTATCTGAATTGCTAGCCTCCATTTCTAGTTTCTCCTCCACCTCCCCCCACCCCCCCGCGCTCACGTTAGGGAGTGGCCCATTGTATGAGAGCAGCAAATAGCCCGGCCCCCCCGCTGCCCCCCCCGCTGTCTAGTCATCCCCATGGCCCGGGCCCCCCGCCAAAGGGGCTGCCCCCCCGGCTCCCCCTCCCCGCACGCACAGAGCGAGGGAGATCCCCGGCGGCGGGAGGGGAGGGGAGGGGAGACCCCGCTCGGCACCCGGGATCCCCCGGCTGCATCACAGTCCCCTCCCGCGGCCCGGCGCGGGGGAAGGGCAGGGAGGGGATCCCCGGCCCCGGCTCGCGCTGCCTCTCGCCGCCGCTCGAGCAGCAAGGAGCGGAGGATGCGAGGAAGCTGCCGCGGAGGCGGCGGGGATGCGGGGGCGGCTCGGGGCCGGCCGCGGGCCCCCCCCCCCCCCCCCCCCCCCCCCCCGCGCCCGCCCCGCAGCGCTCCTGCCCTGCGGGAGATGCTGCTCCTGCCCCGGCGCGGGATGCGCCGTCACCCCCTGCACCGCATGTGTCCCCCCACCCCCGACATCCCCGCGCACCCCGGGGTGTCCCCGCTGCCCCTCGGACCCAGAACTAGGAGTGAGTCGCCCGTCACCCCCTCCTGCCACGAGCAGCCTCAGAGCTGAATCTGGAAGGGATGCGGTTGGCAGCTTCGCCCTCCGCAGCCTTTCCCCTCCCTCTCCAGTGTCTCCATCGCAAGCGGGTGGGAGGAGGAGGCGGCTGCAGGGAGCCCTGCACACTCCATCCCTGGGGATTTCTGCCACACCAGGCGGGAAGGGTCCCCTGTGCTCCGAGCGCATCTGGGAGGGCACCTGCCTGCAGGGCTGAGCACTCCTATGCGCTCCGGGCGGCACCAAGGCTCCCATCCACCCCCCTTCCTGCTAGATAATAAAAATACAGAGCCGTACAGATGGCTGCTCGTTTTCACAAATGGTCGTCTTCTTCCAGAGAGCATCTCCTGAAACCTCCTGCAGAAATACCAAGACCGCCAAAATCCCAAACTCAAAAGGGAGGCAGAGGTAGCCAGAGTAGCGGCTCATTCCCAAGGGAATTTGCGGTCCATCTCGTGTTTCACACACCAGGAAGGGCAGCAAGCAGAAAGGGAGCTCCTGGAAGTGATCTGTGGACGTACCGCAGTGTTGCAGGGGCCACGCTACAGACCAGACCACACGTCTCTGCTGGAGAGGTCCCAAGCACCATCGCTCACAAAGGTTGCTCCCATCATTGTAGATCATGAAGTGAAGAAGGACTTTTCCTTGTATCTGGGTCCTCTAAAAATTAAGCCTCGGCTCCCTTTTTTTTGGTCAAAACAGAAAAACAAAAGAGAAAAAAATAGGGCTTGTGTAGCTTGGCTTCTCCTTTACTACCATTCCCTTCCCAGCCTCCAGCTAAACCTTCTGCCTCCGGCTCGCCCTGCCTGCTTGGCTCTGCAAGTTCCAGCTTTAATATTGCTTTAGTCACCATCCAATTTTGAACCTTTGCAACCCCGAGGGATGTGTCTGCGAGCGAGTCATTAGCAGATGTGGGCAGACCGTGCCGAGCCTCACCTGCGTGACCACGGCAGTGGCAACCACCTTCAGGCCAGATGCCCGTGCCACCCCCAGCAGGAGGGTGCTGGACCCAGCAGCGCTCGGGGAAGATGTGCGTGCTGCTCCCCACTCAGCTGCCATCCATCAGCGTGATATGAATGTCATTTATAGCTCTGTTCCCAAAGAGGGCTGTGGGAGGCTAGGAAGTTTTGATAACTAGGCCATTTATCTCTCTCCAGCTCCTCTCTACCTCAGCACAATAGCCATGGCGCTTCCCAATACCACAGGGGAGCGATAAGCATTAGCGAGGATGTATGGGGCATTGAGAATGGAGCACTTAACTTTAGATAACACCCAGTGCCTTAACCTTCATCCCAGCTTTACACTGGAAGCGGGGGGAGGAGGGAGGAAAGAGAATTTATGGCCAACCAATTCATCACAGGTTTGAACCACAACAGTGAATGTTCAATCTGAAACGGGTATGGTAAATTATTTTCATGGAGGGCAGTAAATTATTGCTATTAGCAAAGGGTTGTACCAGTGTCAAATAGCAAGAGATGATTGATAAGTAGGCACAGCAGCTTGTTTGGCTTTTATAGCCCTTGCACCAGGGTCAGAATATTTTTCAGTATCAATATGTTGTTTTTGGTTGTATCCTCCAAAAGGCAGGCTCCAAGAAAATCATTTTTAAGTTCCAAATTAATCCCACGTAAACACTTTTTAAGACCCAACAGAGAAGAACTTCCATCTCCTCTCCAGATTTAAAATCCCATCGCTCAGTGCTAGGCATCCTCCTCCTCCGTGCTCCATCTGCAATAACTATTGTGCAGATGCATCCCAACTGGCAAGGAAGCAGTTTAACACAAGAAGAGTTAGCTAAAGCTTTCTAAATCTGTACAAAGACACCCATCAGTTTCAAAGGACCCTGAACAGGCCCTAGGATTTATGTTGCAGATATCTCACTGCCGGTACCACTGTTTGGGTCCCATGGCGCACCTGCTGGCAAGGCTCCCGCTGACGTCAAAGCGAGCTTGGCCAGATGGAGCCCTCCGGGCTATGATTTGGCCTCATGAGCAATTACACTCCATTACTATTATTTATGATGTGCTGCTGGCAGCACCCAGTGCACACAAGTTTCATATCCACCTCCGTGGCTGGCGCTGGAGATCTCAGTGATAAAAGCAAGTGCTTTTGCTGAGCCCAGTGTTGCAGCCAGGAGGCTACAACAGAATCTGTTAGGAGAGTATATGGGGACAGGTATCAAGTATTTCCTAGTGGGTTATGCTGACCTTTGTCACATGGAAACATGGTTCAATTATAAAGCTTATAGTTTAGCATCAGAGGAAAAGAGGAAAAAAGGATTATATGCCTTGGTCAAGATAATATGGCTTCATCTTGGCCTAGGCATAGATCAGCTGGGTTCTTGTGAATGACAAATCACAGAACTTTGTGTGTAAACCTCACACAAACACACACAGGGTGTTTTAATACAGCCAGATGCATATGCATCTGGAACATCTGGGTAATATTTACAAGAAGGAAACTGCAAATAGGAAATCAGTAATTCTGCAAAAGACTTAGAGAACAGAATGGATGAAGAGCTGCTGCTGAATTTGGTGATGGAGGGACAGAAGTTTGGCACCTGAATGGGGAGAAAAATTTCTAAGAGTCTGAAAGAGAAAGCAACAGTGTCTCTACCACAAGTGAAACTGTCATTAAAATGCCACATCCTATTTTTATAGGAATAACTGAATTTATAGGAAAATTCAGGAATACCTAAATTTTGAGAAAGGATGCTGAAGAACAGCAGGGATCCACAGAGATCATTTCTTGGGATGAACCATTTGAATCCTGAGCACCTCTTGACCTGGCACTCCTAGATATTACAAGACCCAGCAGGTAGCAGGTGAAGCTGTAGAACTTCAGATATAAGCGGGACCTCAGTTGCAGTGTAAGCACACAGGACCTTATTTTTTTTGTCCTTCTGTGGGCTTTTCAGTGTCATTAAACAGATGCTGTTCCTCTTTAGTTTCAAAGTGCATTGGGGCTTCTTATTCCCCACCGAGTGTGACAAAGTCTAACCCCATTTCTGATTGGTCCCTAACACAGCAAGTTTTGTTCACCTTTGGGTCGACGCTCCATCAAGGACCCTAATGCTCTCTCTTCTGAAGCTCCAAAGGCTTCAAGGAGGACTCCATCCGCACACAACCCTACCTAATGATCCATTTCAACCATTTTGTTAAAAATCACTACAAAGAGATGCCTACAAAATTAGCTGCCATGCTTGCCCACAGCATGGAAGCACCTACTGATGAAGGCATGGCAAGTGAGCCAGTTTTAGTACAAGATTCAGCACCAATAACCCAGCTATCAAAGAAAACCCAGATCCTTGTGGGGGAGTGATTTACAATATTGTTACTCCAAATGTAGCTCTGTACTTCCACAGCTATGCTGTTCAAAAACCTGACTCATGTTCTGCTGCTTTGGTGTTCAGTGGCACAGGGATGCTCAAGTATTTCCTCTCCTCTTTTTGCATCCATCTTCTCCACCTGCCTTATAGCAACATACCAGGCTCTTTATCTTAGAGATTACTTTTTAGAGTCTTGCACAGGGAGAATACAGGCTGTAACTTTCCCTCTCTTCACTACACTAACACAAAAGGAAGCCTAACAGTCAATGAATGGGACAGTCTACAGATTCATGTACTAAACACTCTCACACTTGGTCTTAAGTCAGAGTTGTAGATTTGATCTTTATTTCAAAAAATTATGACCTACTTCAACTAGAAGTTGCAGGCTGTGATTTACAGATGGTCAAAGTGATCAAAATGGCACCTTCTGGCTTCCAGATCTTTGCATGAACTCCACAAAACCAGGTCAGGCAGAAGGAAGCACAAAATTCTTATTGAGGAAGCTGAAATCAATCTACTCCTTGAAACTTTCAATGAAATAAGGAGGAAAATGTCCAGGAAACCCAAAGCTGTGTAGGAAAATAAAAGACAGATATGACAGTCAGTTCCTCCTTCCAGACTGCAGATGGACCTGAGTAAAGTGTCTCAAGCTGCTTGGCTATCCAGGCCTCTGTGGGCAGAGGGGCAGGAGACCAGAAGCTGTGTTAGTTTCTGTGTAGAGTCAATGGAACTGTCTGTCCTTCCTGGTCTCAAAGCAACCATGCCATTTCTAGATTCTATTCCTTTCTCTTCATGAATTTTCTAGGGTGATTTTACTGAGCCTTTTAGAAATTTCTCAGCTGGCAGCAGACCAGTCTTGAGAAGCAGCAGGGAATAGGAAAATTAGTTATGAATACATATATGTATATCAGCAAACACCTCCAAAGAAAATGTGCTCACTTACCAAGCCAGCCTCAACCCTAGCCTGAAAGCAAATGCAGGCCAGATATTCCCATGTTCCCTGCATTTCAACCCACAGCATCCTTGACCTGAGAGGCAAAATGAGTCTAGAGACCCAAGATTGCCCGTACCACCTAACCCCACCTTAGTCTGGTCCGCAGACGCTCAAGGATCCTCCAAGCACAAGAGACGGCAGCCTGTGCCATCAGCAAGAATGAGACACTGACTGCCAGATGCCATTGGTCTTGCTAGCTCCATGGAATAGCATGCCGAGGAAAATAAATCTTCACCTCTACAAATCATGGTATGGACAAAAGAAAATCAATAAACTGTAACTTCCCACGGTCTCAGTGCCATTAAAATACCATCACAAACCAATCAAATCACTCACGCTCACCTTCTGGGTCCACAGAGATCCTGGCATAGCACAGAAAGCATGTGTGCATCCATAATCCTTTCCCATCATTTCGCATAGTCTTTGTCTACAAGCCAGGGAGAGGGATTTCAGCCAGCAAGGTTCATGCATTGCACGGACCTCAAACATCAGTATACTTGATGTATGTAAGAATAATAATGGTAATGGAGCATAATTGCTCATCAAGCCAAATCAAATCAACACACCAAACCTTGGACTGTGGGATTCATCCTACCTCTTCCCAGCTTTAACAGTCCTAATTTGTGACCTTATTAAAAAAAAAAAAAAAAAGGAAAGAAAGGGAAAAAGAAACCTTCGATCAAAATCTTTTTTTCTTTTAAAAACAGGGAACAGAGCATGTGTAACTGTTTCAAGACCTAAGCACTTATCACAGTGCATTTTCAGACATGACCCTTCAGCATAAAAGGCAGTACTGTAACATTAAAAGTCAAAGGGCTGCCTGAAAAAATAATGGGGTTCTTTAAGAAAAGAAATATTTGTCCTCATGCTGAGCAGTTTGGAATATCTCACTTTTTCTCCTGACTGCAACTGAATGAAAGTAATGAGTCTCATTCCCAGCTGTTGAGGCATCACAGGATCAACCCAAAATCCTGATGTTTGAAGTTTCATCACAACAGCTTGTGACTCAGGGGACCCTGTGGTGGGATCGTTACTGACTGAAATGATTTTCCCATTTCTTTTCAGATAATTTTTAGGCTTCCGGATAGTGCTTAATAAAATATAGTCTCTCTGTTAAAGCAAGTCTATCAATTAGATACATTCTTAAAATCAGAATAATGAATGAAAATGCCAGTGCAGGAAATCTGATCACTGTATGGATCCAGCAACAAATGAGGTCACTCTAGAGTGAGTTATTAGGAAATGCTGCCTGTGACTGCCTGAGCAAAGAGCTCCCATGAAATCCCCCCTTTGCCTTCAGGCCTGAAGAAGCCGTGTTTGCAAGGATGCATCTCAAAGGGAACCCACACATTCAGTTCTCTTACATTTCTTTCTACTTTTAAACAAGGAAGGAAATAGTCTGATTTAGTATTCAGATATCTCTTTGGGATATTTCCTGGATTTTTTTTAATCCAGTTACTTCTAAATTTGTACAGAATAGGTTGGTCTGGAATGGTTGCTTGGCATGATTCAAAACAGAGGGAAGGCGAAAGGACGGCCGCACAGAGGAGAGACCCTTGACCATCAGTTTATAACTCCTATAAACTACCCATTGCAAAATTTTCAGGCAAGTAGAAGCAGGTGAGAGGAGCATTCGCTTTGAGCATTTTGGAAGGCAGCATCACATTTCCTCTGGGCGTGAAGAAAAGGCCCTTTGTTCCTTCATACTTATTGTTCTCCATGTGGTGGCTTCTGTCGCCACAGCTAAATCAGAAGGAGGACTGAATATCTACCCTAGTTTGTTGTACACAGCTTCATGCAGACAATGTCTGCTTGTGAGGATATCACACGACAGTCTGCTCTATAATATTTAACGGTCCTAATTTCAATAGAGGCCTAATAACTTCTCTGGGAACTTTCTAGGACAGATAGAAAATAGTTTTCAGAGACTGGCTGAAAGCTGCATCTGAATTCTGAACTCAGCTACAGACAACATTGACTGAGGCATTGGATTTATATTTTTATTTCCTACAACTTGACTCAAAAGCGCATTATGATCTATGGCTGGTCAGACTCGCAGATATGGGTCTTAAGTATTGTTTCCATGCTCTCCCATCCTTAGTTCATTCAGGCCTTGGGAAAACATTCTTTGAAAGAGACTCTGGGCTGACAATGAAACTGTGGGCAAAGCTTCTGTCCATCATCTTTGGTAAGAGCAGGAATTCACTCTACACTTCCAAAGATGACACTTGCTACCTTTCCCAATCATTAGGAGAAACTGCTCCTCACAAATATAAAAAGTCAAAATCCCTTTCCAGCAGAACACTGCCTGCCCCGTTCTCCCTGATATGGTACAAAAAACATCACGAGCTTCTTCATCTCAACAGAGGTCCCCTCTTGCATGCAGTTTCTCTTGGGCTTTCCAAACACTGCAACTCCAAAGGCCCAACAAAATACCTTCAAATCAACATGTCTCCACCTCTTGAGTTTGTAGATGGCATCTCTCAGTATGGACACCCTTCTGCACTAGCAGACACTGCTCTCATGCCTATGTGGTCTCTTGATGTTGAAAATGGTTGTTTTTCTCAGCTTCTTATCATTCAGTCCTACAATTCATTTTCTTCCAAGGTGAAGGCACAGAGCTCACTGGAGCATGGGAGCTCTAGTGCTTTGAGACTACAGTGTCTCACTACATAGGACCTAGTATGATGAATGGGGTTCCTTAGAATAGAATAGAAATGCTACATTATTAATAAGCAGGTGAACAGGCAGTGGTACAGTAGTACAGTTCTTCAGCATGTAGATTGAGATACTGACAGTGAAAGCACATCTGTTACCCTCATCTTTTCCAGATGGTTCCCTTCAGAGCCTGAAGTTACTGTAATTTATTTCATCGGTAATTTTGATCAGGTGTTGCTGAGGAGTGGACACATCCAGGCTAGCGGAATAGTGGTCTGATAGCTGAAAAAGTTGCCATGCTAGTGGAAAAAAAAATGTCTTTTCGATCAATATGTGATTTTTAAATTGAATTTTTTTTATTATTTTTATTATTCTCTACTGTAAACAAGTCTTGTTGAAAAAGACAAATTCATTTTTTCTCACTAAAAATAGTATGAAATCTGATTCTTTTTCATTTTTATAAAGAAAAACCCTGCAGAATGGGTAAGTCTAGCAAGAAGTTGTTAAAATTTAGGGCGGAAAAATAAATAATTCAAAGTTACAATATCAGAGCAGCTCCCAATGTTCAGTATTTAAACCAGGGCACTGTCTCCCTTTGAGGTGGACACCAAGGACACGCATGGCCAGACAGGGCAGGTTCCTTGAGCAGCAGACACCTCCTAGGATGTTAGCAGTCACTCAGATGACTGTTTGCTGACCTGTGAACCCTCAAAACTATGAAGACTTGTTGCATTTTTAACTGTAGTTCAGTAGCAAGGCCACCCATCCGTATTTCTGGCTGAATCTGCAAAAAACCTGAAATCCCTCTCAGTGTTGTGAAGTTTTACCTTTTAAAGAGCATGACAGACTCCTGAGCCCAGAAAGAGCCATCCCATCCCATCCCATCCCATCCCATCCCAAGACTTTGGTACTGCCTTCAGGTTGAACATGGCGCACCCTCCAGTTCAGCAGATTCCCGTACCCTGTGTTTGAACCACATCACATTAATCTGTATTAAAATGCCTTCCTGGGCATCTTCTTGGTCCTTTGAGTCCAGCTGGCATTTCTGAAGGCAGTTGTGTTCAGCACAGGTGCCATTTAGTGAATGGATTTTCTACAAGAAAAATGGCTGAGGGGCAGAGCAGAAGCCGAGAAGCCATCCTGCTGGATCCCTACCTTCTTCAATGCCAGACTACAACCGTCCTGCTCATACCCTGGCCCCATCAATCTGCCCTTAAGAGAATGAGCTATCAAAGAAAGTCTAAATATATCCAGTCTTGAAAATAGCCAGCAATTCATCATGGAGTCAAGCAACTGAGCAGTTTAAAGATATTCTCAGTGCAGCTCCTTCACCTGTAGCTGACCTTTCTGCTTAAAAAAAGACGTAATTCTTTTCAACTGTCAAGACTTCATTCCTTAGAAACATCACTATTTGCTAAAAAGGAAAGTGCGTGCACCACAAGATATTTTTGTCCTTACCAGCAAACTACAAAGAGCATTAATTTAAATGCATTAGTGGGACATGTTATATATTTGTGCACATCACAGAGAGTCTATTTTCCTTCTGTCTACCTCAGATGCCTTTGGCTTTCCCATCTGTGGTATAGCTGTGCAGGATGAGGAGTGTGTCTTGCTCTTTTTGGAGTCTGAAAGATGGAAAGAAAAGAAATTTGGCAGATTGAAATTTCCAGTTCCCATCCCTCCACCACAATAGCGAGAAAATAACTCGGCTGACACTTTCCAATTCCAATTTTTGCCCCCAAATCATTTAAGCACAACCACCAGAAATTCTACTCTAACAGAAATGATCAAGGCAAGGATGACTTAGCCAAACCAAAATGCTTCATTCGGGTCTTCTGAGCACCCTTCTCCAATAGGTTCCCAGCACGCCTAAGAGAAGCAAAATGGCCATTGGGCTCTTGTCCAATTAGCTGGACATTTCAGTATGGATTTCAGTATCTAGACTGGGAGTTGCTGTGTTTGAAACCCCTCATGTTTACTGATCCATGCCTTGCCTCCACTTCCCTATGTTCAAATGGGAATGATAGTCTTGTGGCAATAATTAGTATCTGGAAAGCACTTCAGAGGCTTATAAAGCACATTCCCTAGAGACAGCTACAAACAATCAGTGGGATATAATGGCCTCACATTATCACAATAATTAAATACCTCCAACTCTTCACTTAACCAATATTTACAGTGCATTAGTGAGACAGAGAAAGCCTTTTCTTCATCTGATTGAAAGAAAACATGGAAAAATAAGTGTCATATTAACAACACCTCTATAACATGTAAAAATTCCTGGGTGATACTGTACCTTGAAATTCAAAAGTGCTACTAAGTTGCTCAGACCACTTAACTGTAAAACTAGGAGAGTCCACTTTGAAGTACATCCAAGTACTACGAGTTCTACACTTGGAATTTGATCATCAAAATTATGCAGAATATGATTGGAGTACACTCCAGTGTACCTCTTGAAGACATTCACTATTGATGTTTCTAAATAGAGACCTTCAATAAATTATTGCAGGGGCAGAAGGAGAAATATTTGTTCTCTGAAGCATTTATTTTAATCACTCATTTTTTGTAAGGCATCAGTACTGCACCTCTCTAATAGGCAGATAAGCTAAACAATGATGTTTGCCCTTATTATATGGATATGTTTTTAAATGTAAAAGTTTGCACTTATGTGCTTAGAAATGTTTTACAAAAAAAGGCATCTTTTTAATGAAAAAATAATCTAGTAGTTTGTACCTGAATGTCTGACTCTAAGTCTGCCTTCCCATTCCTTCCTCCTCTATCTTAGAAGGAAAAGGATAAACATGGGGAAAGTGGGCTTGTACCATAGCTGTGGGGCACATATATATGTACTTGTAGTGCAGCTATACATTGGTTTAGTAATATAGAGATATATCAGTAAAGCATATTACATAAGCAAACATACAGGAACCACAATCGAAAATGCTGTATCATCAAAACTTGAACTTTTGTTGACCTACACTTGGGATTTTTGTACTTGAAAAAAAAAAGAAACTAAAAAGATGGATCTAGCTAAGAAAACATGTTCTCTGGATAACATACAAAGTGCATCTCCAATGTGATTACCAGTAACCAAGTGGGACTGAGTTATTTGAAAATGATTCTGAGTCATATAATATATCCCCCTGAGAATATATTGCAACATAAGTAATAGCAGATGGACCTTCCTGTGTTTGGAAAACATACTCTACTTGATGCATCTTCAGAGTAATACTAAGTAATTGAAGATATTGGGTAGCAACTTATTTTTTTTATGATAAAGCACCACAGTAGAGGTCAAATAGAAACATTCACTCTTCAACCACCATCCACAACTCTAGGAAGTCTATCGGGAACTTTGCATTGGTTTCTGTGAACTCTGATAGATCAGGCTGCTAATAAGGGAGTGAAGAGCTTGCCTGTATTCTTGGTATTTGTTCAGATTTCATTGCCTTTCAGGTGCAGCATCTGATGCCATTTTTTAAATCTTCAGCTAAGAAAGCAGATTTTTCTTGCAGTTTCTGAATGAAAAATGAAAGCAACCTCCACTGGCTACTTGTTCCTGCTTCCTCTTGCTATATTCACAGATTAAACTGCTCTTACATGTTCACAGTGAAATTACAGTTCAACCTCAAGTAACTAGAAAGATTTATTCATTAGACCTGATCCAGAGGACATCTAATAATCCCTCTATTCTTAACGGACTTTTCTGTCAGATGCCTGTTATAAGTTTCACTACAATCTACAGCAAGCTTGGGGCTGTTTCAATGGGAGCAGTTTTAGCAGTGCACAGAGGAGACCTCTGCGCTTTTGGAAGATACTCTTGCCCTAACCTTGCTTCCCTTGTGCCTTCACACTCAAAAGCTCTCTCTGCACGTTAAATACTGCAGTGGCTGAGGTGGTTAAAATCACCATTTCAGTGCCATTAATACCTATGAGATAAGTCTGTTTATGGGAGTAAGCAAATAGCAGAGAAATTCTTGTGGGCTGAAAGGGACAGTAAAAGCAAGGGCAAAGGCTTAAAGAAAGATCTCCCATTAAACAGTGCCTACCACATCTGTGCACTACATGTGATTTGAGCAGCATTAGCATTTTGTTTTCTTTCAGCCTTGTAATTAGAAGGATTGTGCTTCATTATCCTACTGTAGCTCCCACTGAGACATGGTCCCAGTTCTCTCTCTATAAAAGAAATACTCTGTACACAGCATCCCATTCTTCAGATCAGCTATAAAAGCTTACAAAGTTTCTTCATTTTTAGTTTCAAGTCAATATTGAAAATCAAGTACTTATGCCTATGGAATTACTATATCTTTGAGAATAATATAGGGAAGCATTTCAGACAAGCCAGTTCATTTCTAAGAAGTATCATTTCCATAATATGCCTTGAATAGTTGGAATATGCAAGGAAAAATATTTTTCCATATGTGTCTCCTTTTTTTTTCTTGCAGAAATACTCTTTTTAGGACGGAAACAAGCACTCCACAATCACTATACAATATAAATGTGATGGGGAGGGTTGGGTTGTGGGGTTTCCTGCCTCCACATAAAACCTGAAAATACTGTTCCATATATTCTATGGAAACAGCTACTTTTCAGTTTCATAAGTCTCTCAGATTGACACCAGGAAGTATGGCCAGAGAGCTCATTCTCTTGTTTCTTTTTGTCGGTCTCACATGCCAGTATTCTACCCTTCCTTATGCAAGCAGAGACTCTACTAGTACAAAACATATGTTCATAGTTAATAGGATGATGTTGCCAGTGATACATATAAACCTCTGTTCCTGTGTGATATGTCAACCACAGTATTCATTTTGAATATTCCTATATTCAGAAAAAGTCTTTCCTATATTTATGCTAATTAGCATAACGTACTCTACCCAGAATTCATTATATTCTGCTAAGCTCTGCCAGAAAAGATGTATTAATAGCTGAACTGTTGCAACCCTTTATTAATATCGACACTGCAAGTTCTGTAGCAATTTTAAGACATACCAAGGAGACACAACTTTTGTCCTTATTCCCTAAACCTTTATGACTAAATAATCAGAGATATTGAAAGAATGTTCCAAGAGAAAGTGCCTGGGTATAAATGCAAATAGCTTGCAAAGAATGTTTCTACCTTTTTAAATCAGTGATATATGACTCTAGATCTTGTCTTAAAAATGATCAAATTAAGTTTCAATAGCTCCCAGGTTTCCAAAGTATGTTTATTTCCTAAATTTGCCTAATACAAAAGAAAAGTATGTGCATAAGATAAAGCAGTGCTGCAGGTTGCAACAGACACCATGTCTCTCATGCCAGCTGTATGTCAGCGGCAGATTGGTGTGACCCCTGTCACATCCTAGGGATTCTCCAGAATTCTTCAACCAACAGTGTGTCCTTTACTGTATTTCCAACAATATTTCTACAGTATTTTCCAATTATATTTCTACAATTTACATTCTGAAAATATGTAAAAGACAAAGCAACAGAAGGGTCCTGTTTTGTGCTTCAGTAAAATACTGAATTTCCTTAAGTCACACTTCAAGGTCACTGCCTTAATCCCAACTGAAATCTGAAGACTTGTGCTACAGATCTGACATCCTCAAATCTTTCTCACACGTAATAGTGTTACCTAATTTTTAAACATAGCGCATTTCACCAGTTTTACTCTGAGGATGAGCAAGACATGGGATTCAATGGGTCAATAACTGACCTAGAAATTAAAGGCAGCTTTCAAGCTTGAAGTCAGTGCAGGTCTATGAGATGAGCCCCGTACCCACAAACCTGTCATATATCTGTGCCATTAACCTCTTTCTGGTTGACTGAAAAGTCTTACAGCTCATGTATCCCCAGGTCCCGTCATTAGCATCTGATCAAGATTTGTCCTCCTGCAGAACACAAGTCTCAAGGATGTTCTGAGTTTACAGTTAATTAGCTAAGGGTATATTGCTAGGGGAAAGCAGGCATTATTCATTACCTGTCTCAAGGCAGTCACTCTTTACTTATCAGTAAAGGAGAAAAGCAGATCAAACTAAATGACAAACAAATACCTACAAACACTGCCATGCCATCTGTTTCTATGGGAAGTTCTTGGAGGAGGATTTCCTTTGGAGCACAGCTCTTCTCTTGCATAACTCTTTGTATTTCCATGTGTTCTTATGCAACTGTTTAGGAGAAACAGTATGCTTGAGAATTTAATTTTATTCTACTTCAGTCTAATGATTTCCTGATCAGCCTCAGCAGGGATTCAAACTTCTTAACAGCTTATATATACCAAGTAGTATATCTGTAAATACATTTTGATTACTGCAGTGATGCTCACCTGTCCCTTTTGATAAAGCAACGGAGAGGAGGTGTTGTCTATGATCTCCCTGAGAGGGCAAACGAAGGCAGAGGAAAGTTGCTCAGAGTCACGGGCTGAGTAAATGCATGAGTGTTAGCAGTCACCATACCTAACATTGGATGGAAAAGGGTTTGGGCATCTCCGTACACCTGCAAATGACCTTTTGCATGACCTCGCTCATGTGAGAATCGTAACTAGAGAGTCTTGGAAAGACATGGTGAAAAATTCCCAGAATCTCAAGTCACCTGGGAATCACTTAAATTGGGAGAGCTTGTCTCCTGCCAAACCATGAAATAGGTAGCAGGTTTCCAAAATTTAGGTAACATTCTCCATCCTGGCAGGGAACAGACCTGGAACCACCCAAGAGCAGGTCCAGTGAGAACAGTGAGTGGCTGAATTCATTAGGAGTGTTGTTGTCACAGAGGTGGGGACTCTTGATTCAAATTACATAGGATTTAATCCCTGAACACAAAACCTTAGCCAGTCTTCATTGGAAAATAAAAGTCAGGCTACTTGGTGCAAAACAAAAGAGACAGAGGCCAAATCAGGAGAACTGTGTAGAGCAATTAACTAATGAAGAAGGAAACAGGCCAATTGCTTCACTGTGAGATCCAGCCACTATGTGTGAGGAGAAACGTATTGAGAAAGTACTGCGTTGGTGCTCAACTAGCACAGCCCTATGAGTCACTGGACCAAATTCATCCCTGGTTTAACTCTGCAGATGTCAATGGAGTCAGCAGCAGAGAGAAATTTAGCCCTTAAAACACCTATTCTATATCAAAGAGAAACTGCAGAGCATGAGGCTGAGCGCTGCTTTATTTACACAAGTTAGTTAATTAAAGCTCTCCATTTTAACCAGGATTGGGCAAGGCTCCTAGCAGTTGTTGTATGTGCACTCTCTTCAGGGTCAAAAATCCTTTTTACTTTTCTTTCATGCAAGTGTCTTTTCAGCTGAGTGTGTGGAGCAAAGATGACACTCAGTGGTCGGTTAGGTAATCACAGGTATGTATTTCCAAAAGGACTTTTATATCTATTGTATCTCCTGACACAGGCTCCTCATAGAAGCCTGCTTTACCACACTGGGTACAATATCATCTTTAAATTTCAAACCAAGTGTTAACAACCTTCCCCTCTAGTCAAATGCATGGTAGGTAGTGATATATTTTTCATGTACATCTTTGATGCTTGCATTTCTACCTGAACTTTCCATGCTTTTTAGGAAGCCAAAGGAAAGGATGTGAGAACTGTCTCAAAGGATTTTTTCTTCATCTTCTCTGTAGTTCCTTTTTGGATTCACAGCAACTACTTTCCCTGTGTTATTAGGAAAAGCCTTTACAAACAACCTCTATGGCAGAAACCCAAAGCCCTTTGCCAGCAGTGCAGAAGTTCTTTGGCTTTCCCAGCATGTGGCTGAGATGGAGACTTGCAGCAAGACCACAAGGATGAAGCAAGGCAAAGAAAATGCTTCAAGCAAGTGTTTACCAGAAGGGGAAGAGAAATGTTTGTCTGGAGGATTAGCCCTCCCCAGGTCCTTCTACCTGGCAGAGTCACGCTCAAACCCTGTTATGGAGTTTGAAACCATCTAGTCTGGTCATTCTGTGACTGGAAGGTATAGACAAATGGCCACTGGCTGCATACTATATACTGGATATACAATATATGCCCTGATTACTTCTGCAATGCATGCATATCTGTCTCAACACCTTCTAGTTACACCTGATCCCCTTCTCTGCTTGTACTCTTGCATTAATTAATTCAGTCACACAGATTTACACTGTCTGTCTACCTTGCTGCAAGCTGAGGAAGGATGCAATCACCCTGGATCAATCACAAGTGTGATTGTCAGTCCTTCTTCTCGGAAACAGGTGTCTATGCCCTGGAATGAACGTGTCTGGGAGGCTCTTTGGTTGGCAACCTAAGTTCAGTGAAGGCAGAAATTTATCTCCTCCTCTTCTCAGCAAGTCACTGGTGTTGTGGGATAGAGTATTAGCAGAACAGCAGGCAAGAGCTGCACAGCTGCTGTGCATGGTCTTTCTGGATGAGGTCAAAAAGGCAAGAACTGAGGTCTTAAAGCTAGTCTGAAAACATTGCTAGCTGACTCATCAGCTGGGAGAAAAAGGATCTGGATAAGAGGAGAGCACTTCCCAGACTGAGTGATGCTGATTTGGATGCTCCATGACCCTAGGACAGGGTTGACAAAGACAGCAAGGGTCTCCCACTGGTGTCAACAATAAATTTGCACAGAGGCAAAGAACAGATTACAGCACTTCCCTAGTCAACTCTGAAAATATCTTTGTGATTTCAAACATATCATAACAGAGAGCCTCTTTTGCAGTACATCACCCTGCTCTTGCCCCTTTTCAATGCGGCTGATGACTTTGCCTCTTTGCATGCAGTCGCCCTGTCTGCCACTTCCACCTCTCAATACCAATGAGTGGAACATGTATAATATTATCTTCTAAATTAAGCATTAGACTTTACAATTACTAATCAATTTTGGGACTGAGTTAAAAAAAAAACATGTCTATCATTACTCACTTCATGGATGTTTTTCACGGATCATCTTTTTGCTCTATGTCTGCAAGGCATGGTGAGTGATAGCAGGCTAAATCATAACTATGCTAATGGGGAAAATACTGCTGCAACTATCAACAAGGATAATAATGAGTGGCAGTTATACAGAGATGATCCAAAGTAGGTGTTTTAAGCTGCCTGCAGAAGCAACAGATAGTGCTGGAATAATGAGTATATTTGGGAAGTTATGTTTGCAAACATATGGTTTAGAATGCATAAATATGCATATATTTATATGCTTATGTATTTATAGATTTGTATAAATGTATATATTTATAAGTATACTTTTTGTTGTTCAGACTGCAGAATATCTACTTACCATACAGCAAACATGAACATCTCAATTAGGCCAAATTCTGGTTTCAGGCTTAATATTTGATTTGTCGGAGAGAGGGAAAGAGAAAAAGAAAGAGAGAAAGAGATTTGTCATATATATATAGAGAGAGAGGTGTGTGTGTACACGCAAACATATAAAACCACACAGCTTTGGATCAAAATACGTATGACACTTTTTTCTCCATCAAACCAAAGCAGATTTCTAAATACTTCTAAAGTCACTGTTGTTGACTACTTGAGAGATCAATGGCATTTTTTCTGCCTCAGTAAACGAAGTTATGGTTTTTCTGATGGTTTTATGTTTTTGCCTCTAAGTTACCTTAGGCTGTTCATAGAATTCTCCTTAATCCTTGTTTCTCTCTTAGTGATTGAAAATACTAATGATAAGAAACCACCATCCACTTCTTCTGTCTTCTTTAATACAACAAACCATTTATCCATCTTCCTAGTACCTGTTCAAAGGAAGGCTTAGTGCCATATTTATTTATGGTTGTTCACCTCTCACTCCCTTGGGAGTAGCTGTTCCACAGGGGATGTGGAAGAGAGGCCTCAGAGCCAACTGCAGCTTTACTGAGGCTTATTCAGCAGGCGTATTCTCTCAGAGTCATCAGTGATGCTGCTTTAATTGCATTTACATACTGTGCTATTTCCGAACACCACACACAGCAGCCCTAATTTTGCTCTTGACAAGATGAGATGCCTTTGAGCTTCAATGACAGTCAGAATAACTCACAAGTGACACATGACTCTGGCCTGTGATCATGCCGCTGCTTACTGGTCCTCTTCATTTTCACACCAGATCTCTGTCTTGCTAATTAAGTTAAATAGTCCAAGAGGGGTCTGTTAGGAGCAAACGATGGCTCCTAAAAGAGGAAATAATGTACACCAAGAGACCTGACCTCCTCTACTAAAAAAAGCAATTTCCTTTCCAGCCCTGTCCAAGGAAGGGACAGATCGCATCTATGGTGTCTCAGGAACAAGTCAGACCACCTGTCTGAATCTGAGGTTATACCCTAGGTCTGCAGTGAGGTTGGAACACGGTTACAGTAGCCTAGTGACCGGTTTAGGCTCTGCTGGAAGCAGTGGTGACTGCACAGAAGCAACATGTCCTCTAGGCAGGAGAGCACTGGGGCGTATCTGCACCACCAGGCTCATGGAGGGCTACAAGAGGAACAGCAGAATAGCAGGACGAAAAGTGGAACTCAGTGTATAGAAAATATTGGATTGTCTTCCTCAAAAAATGCACCAAATAACCCAGTGGGGAAGAGGGTCAATAGTTTTCTTATTACTGTCTTGCTCACATGAGCCACAGCACAAAATATAACTTATCGTTGAACTGTAACTCTTATAGTGGAAGGCACTCACCGCGATTGAAAGGTCTCGAATGATAAAGATTCTATTTGATCCATTGTGAAGATTTTGTCATGGCTAATTATCCTCCCAGTTAAACATCTGCTTCATTTTTCTGTTTCAGACAGTGTATTTCAGCTTCTGGCCACTGGATTTCCATGCACTTTCGCCTGCTGGATTAGAGGGTTCGTGGATATTTGTCAGCTCCTCTCTAAGGAGGAGGTTTTTCAGTGGGCTGCCCATGCGGAGGCTGAGCCTGGAGGGCTCACCACAATGTGTGATTCCCCAAGCCTAAACCATTCTCACTCTGGCTCTGACTACAGCACCTCTGGTGGCTCTTCTTTTCCCAGAATGACGATATACACCTTTCACTGATATCCTGTTCATTCACTCACTTGTGAATCAAACTCTTGTATTTCATTCTTTGTTTTCCATGGGCATCCAATTAATTACTATTTACAACCAAGGGAGAAACCTCTAGGTATTTATGAAGTGTTCACAAATCTCAGCATTTTCATTGATTGTTCTTGTATAAGTTTTGTTGTTGCTGTTATTAAGCTTTATCTTCTATTTCTTTTTTTATTATTGTTTAATTCTGGAATACGATCTTTGCTTAACATCACTTGATTTCCTTCTAGTTCTATTAATAGATCAAAGCACTCCTGTTGCCAAGGAAGATTAGTGTATCCTTGTTTACTGAATGAAAAGCAAAACAAAAAGAAAACATTTGCATAAATGAGAGTGTTTAAATTATTTGCTACAATTGTCCTTGGTAATGAAATGCAAGGTGAAGTTGTAGAAAGAATATGATCTTGATAAAATTCTGGTAAATTTGATTAATCTGTTTTGTGTCCTGAATAAGAGAGATTCATTTCTTTGTGCTTTCCCCAGAGCATTGTCTCTAGATATCCTCATTAATACACAAGATATTTAGCTAAATAAAGCACACAACTCCTTTAGTTTTAAGAATAACAAGTTTCACTCTACTTCTTTATTTCAGGGTAAATTGCAAAGCTTTCTGCAATACTTTTATGTAGAGTAGATAAAAACCTAAACTAGCAAAACCAGCAAATATTAATAGAACCTTGTCTAATCAAACAGAGCCAATGATAGTTTAGTGAAATGTATGCTCTGATTTAGTTCAAAATGAAAAGTATACTTTTACTATATACCATGGAAATAGTTTAAAGAATTCAGAATATCTTTCCCAGGTGACTCTCGGTGAAAAGCAGCATAGGTAAAACATATATCCATTCAACTGGTTACATTTTTAAATGGTTTTGGTGATTTGAAGTCCTGTCCTGATTTGAAAATTTGAAAATATTCATTTTGGTGGCAATGATTTGCAATCTCTTGGTGTGTTTTGAAAATACCTTCCATAAAACTGCTCTTTGGAGAGTCAAAATGTTCCCTTATCCTTTTTATAGTATATTAACTCAAACTCTATAAAAGACGATATTCTTGTAAACTGACCTGGGACTGGCACGACTGAAGCTGACTTCCTCCATGGCACTAGGTAAGCTCAAAAATCTCTACTTCATCTCCAACCGAATTTCATAAATATCAAGTGTCACCAGTGTTTCAGGATTAGGATAAGAAAAATACTTTTGTGCTAAAAGGCATAAAGCCTATGAAATTTGAGAAATGTTCAGAACTGTCATCACAATGACAAAGATCAGTGTCTATTTAGCCTTAAATCTGCTCTCTTCTATATGAGTGTTTAAATTTTAATTGTATTGCTATTGCTTGAAAGCCAGATGTAGCATCACAAACACAAGTATCACATGGTTCCCATACGGCCATGCACTGAGCACACAACTGGGATTCCTCTTGCTCTAGCTAATACAGACTAACGGTTACACAGTGGACTGAACGGCAATGGGCTGAACTTACTTTCTAAGCTTTCTGGCTGCTTGGCCACCAGGTAAATATCACAGGAAAACTGTATCATAATTTCTCTAGCTGTTGACAGTATCTTATTGTTAATTGTGATTTGCAAAGCATGATGTTATTTGCTTGATTGTCGTGTTTACCCTTTCCCTGTTAGAATTTAATTTGGTGCAACAGCATATATTTTCTGTGAAGCATGAGAAGAAAAAAAAATCAGCAACTCCGAGTTACAAAAATGGCATTCTTGTGCTGAGTACAGGCATTTTCAAAGTCGACCTGCAAAGTGGTGAAAGTATCTTAGGTTATGTCTACATTAGCAAATTAACCTTGCCATCTGGCACTGAGGGTGGCTGCCCACAGCTGACAAAGTTCTGTATCCACACAACTCACTGGGAATGGTCCTCAACCTGTGTTAGCTTCTCAGCTGTGTCCAGGGACTATCTGGGAGCTCAAACAGGAACAAAATCCAAGACTGAGCGTGCAGAATAAACAGCACTGATTGATAGACATTTTGTTGTAAACTCTCAAATTAACTAAAACACATCTTAAAGGTGCTTATGTCTCTCAATGGTTATAAGGTATGAAGAGTGACTAGCAGACAGACACACACCTACATGATAGAAATCTAAAGGTAGATGAGGTGAACCTCCCTGAAGTGACTGACACTCATACTTCCAATGCGATGTCCCAAGTTAAAAGTCTATGGAACTTAGTTACTATCTTAGATTTAAACATATACTTCCAATGCTTGTATTGCAGATGAATGATTTCTAAATTAGCACCAATGGCTTTAATGTTGGTTCCACTGAAGTGAATTACAAACTCCCACTTTATCACAATCTGGTTTTCTTTGTAGGATTCAAGTACCCAAAGAAGAGATGGCTGCTTTAACTCAATTGTTTGCCAGGTGCTCTACACATAGGCAGAGGAAACTGACAAAAACAATTACAATTCTGATATTTTGGACAGCTCCTGTACTCCGGTTCTCCTCAGGCATTTGAAGAATTGGCAGTTCTTAGAAGAAAGTCCACACTAAATTAGGAAACATTCTTCTCTGCTCTGTATAACAGCTTGCAAGCAGCAGGAGACCAAAGAGTTTTGCTCTATGAATTACTTTTTTTTTTTTTTTTACGGAGAGAATTAATTCTTTTCTTGTCCTCTATTTTTATTGCAACACTTTTGCCAGGATCCCATATGCCAAGATGTAATTAGTTTTAGAGAAGACATTTGGAGCTTTGGCACAGACCATGGATAGTTTTAACAGCTTCTTTTCTCTTTCTTCTGAATATTAAGCAGGAGCATAGAGTTGTCAGGTATTTCTTTCTAGTCATCTCTGGAGCTTAAATCATTTTTCAGAATTAAATAAAAATAAGATTAACACAAGTATTAGTTCAAAGAAGATATTCCAGGCACATAAATAATCAGAAATTTCTACAATTATGATGGCTCATTTCATTGCGCATTCAGTCCTACCTTTTAATTATACATATATTCAGGCTCTCTTTCTTTCTATGTAAAGACAGGAAATGCTGATTAAAAATTGCCAGGTGTGTGCACTAAAAGAGAGATCATTTTTATGAAGAGAACCAGGTCTTTTGGTATTCCTTTTCACTGGAGTCCTTGATATTTCAAGATTAATGACCCATTCATATCATTTCATATTTTGTATCCTTGATATGTCTTGACTTACTTAATTCCAAATGTGCCTTAGTCTTCCTCGTCTCATCCCTGCATACTTGGACAGCTGTCCCCCTAGTCCTCCCAAGTGGCTTGTCCACTTTCCCACATTCCATATGCTTCCTTCTTTTGACTGAATTTTCTCAGGGGCTCCATGTTTACCTGCACGGGTCTCCTGCCTCTGTGCCAGAGTTTTTGAGTGAAGAAGTAAGATTGACTTTAGAGGAAGCGATACCTGAACACAAACCACTTCTCTTGGACCCCTCATCCTTCTAGGGTCCTAGATCATGGCATTCCTCCAAGTAGGCCTGAGAAGAGGACAATGTTTGCTCTCCTGAAGTCCAGGATTGTGATTGGAATTACTGTCATGCTTCCTCCTCACAAGATCCTGAACACCAACGTATCCACTGATGCCAAGGCTACCATCAAACTTCACATCTTGAACTAGTCCTTAATAAGTACTAGGCCCAGCAGTTGGCTCGTCCATCAACTATGTGAAAAGGTTATCATGAATGCTCTGTAGGTACCTCCTGGACTGTTTGTGCCTAACTACATTCTTCTCTTATAAACCAGATATCAGGGTACCTAGATTTCAGATCAGGGTACCCCAGGAGAAGCAGGTGCTGTGATCACCAGGCTACTTCCATCTGCCTGTAGAAGCCTCATGGACTTCCTCTTCCTGGTCAGGTGGCCTGGAGTGAACACTCACAAGAGTCTCCCATGTTTGCTGACCCTTTAAACCTTACCCAAAAGCTCTCACTCTTCATGCGCCCCTAGGCAGAGCTCCATGCATTCCATTTGTTCTGTCACATGAAGAGCAATTCCCCAGTGACATCTTTCTCCAAGGGGTTGAGCCCAGGGAGAGGCATAGGTGTCCTTCATCTCTCCTCGATGACAGTTGAACAAGACTGGAGCCAAGGGTGACCTGGCAGGACAAAAGCCTCCCGCTAGACTTGTGCTCCCAAGCACAGCCCTGAGCTCTGGCTTTTTGCCATTTCACAAGCCAAGGAAAGGAGACAGTGTCCAAAGTATTACTGAAGACGAGGTACACCACACACTCTGTTCTCTCCTCACGTAGAGAGGCATCACAGAGGGCTCCCAGAGTCATTAAGCACTGGGAATGCATGTGACTACGCTGATTTTCTCCTTCTCAGGCTTGAGCTGGCCTGCACCCTGAGCCGCTGCACGGCTTCTGCAGGGCTGGAGATAAGGCTGCCTGGCCTGCAGT
>JAWLRI010000875.1:0-13094 GCA_034781795.1 Crypturellus tataupa
GTTCAAAGTGATCAGCTGGAGCTGGTCACTTGTTAGAACTTAAGGGCAGCGCATTTGAAGGGAGGGAGTTATACCTGATAGAACTAATTCTCCACTGAAGGGTCTGGCTGCACTAAAATCCAAGACGCTTGCAGGAGACGGTGTGAAAAATTGGCCTTTTCTCTGCTGGTGTCTGGTAGTTTGGGGCTGTTGATGCAGGGGCTGGTGGTGTGGGAGGGAAGGGTGAGCTGAGCACCAGCTGGCAGGATGAGTGCAGCCACCCTCGTGGTCAGTGGGGCTCTTATGGAAGCAGCTTTGTGGCCACACGAGCAGATCTGATAACATCGGGTAATGCAGTCCTTATTAAATAGTACGAAATCCATCTTGAGGAGCGGAAGGGGTGCAGCGTGACATGAGGAATGTCCTTTTGTCTCCCTTGCCTGTTTCCTCTCTCCTACTTCCCGCTCCACTGTCCCCCTCAGCCTCCCGACTCTGAAAGATTAGCTCCTCCTCCTTTGGCACATAGCGAATAGCTAATCCTCCCCAGGAGGAAACAAAACTAGAAGGGAGCAGGACTGAAGGTGTTAGTCAAGCCTGCTGCATAGGCCAGTGTGTGTAGGGCTCCCAGCTCCCTCCTTTGCCGTGCCACAGTGAGGTAACTGCACACATTGCTGCTCCGTGTTTCTCATGGTCTGGCAGGCTAGGATCAGGCACCGATGAAGTTGCACTAAGGTGAGCTGGACCGCATGTGTGGAGAAGCAGAGCAACCAGGAGATCATGTGAAGAGGCTCTGTGGGGCTTTTGCCTGTGAAATGGAAGGTGCTTGGCTGTTAGGAAGAGGGAGGAAGGCAGGTTTGATCAGACAGTGAGTGAGGCATTGGAAGATGCTGGTGTCTCTGCTAGGAGCTGGGATGCCAGGGCAAGGGGGAACAGGTAGATTGTTACATTAGAAGAATTTTGGGGAGCACAAATGGCAGCAAGGATTCTGCTGTGGCCCAAGAGAGGGGTACATACAGGGGGCAGGACTGGTGTGTGCCTAGAGGAATGTGTCGTGGGGCATGATACTTTGGTGCAGAACTGGAGGGGAGGGATCATCCAAAAATGTTTGACTTTCTGAAGAGCAGCATCACTCTTCATTCTACACTAACATGTGATTGAAGGAGCGGCTCTTGCAGAGATGAGCAATTTCCTTTGCCCTCTGGGGAAGCGACCATGGAGTGGTGAACTTAGGCAAGGCCTTGGCAGCACCTTTGTGCATTTACAGTGATGAGACTCATACATGAGAGAGAAGACGGTGCCAGCTGACAGCTGCAGGCCATAAAACTTGACTGAATCCTTAAAAAAACTCTCATAGCACCTCTCAGAGACTCTGAGCTGCATATGTAATTCTTGTTTGGTTTTGTTTTTAATGCTGGGTTGTGCTGTGAGGTGTGTTGAAGAAAGATCCTACAGCACAGCAATGCAGTGATGTTTCTTGGAGATTACTGTGGTGCTCAGCTGTCAGTGGGCAAAGAGACACCTAATGTGAGGTGGTGCTCACACAAAATACAGGGCAAAATATGAAACTCTAAATGCGGAGGTGCGGATGTTCTTTTTGATTCTGGAAGATGCCTGAGTTACTGTCCATGAGAGAGCATCATAAAGAACTTCAGGAAAATGAAAACCAAATATTCTTTGCTCTTTATTTGAAGGAGTCTGTGATCCTTCCCTCCTCCCTCTTTGCAGGTCCTTTCTTTTTGAAAGCTCAGGCTCCACAGAGACTTTGCTCATGCAGCTCTCAAGGGAAGACATCCTTGTGGAGAAAAACTTTATAGTGGGGCAATCCCCGTAGGTCTCCAGCCAGAGTAGTAGTTCGTGTGAGGACATGCAGCGCTCCGGGATTTTATGCTCTGCTAAGAACAAATTGGATGGCTTGAGCAAAGTTGTGAAGAGCCTGTGCAGACCCTGGGATGCCCAAGGTCTATCTGCTCTTAAGTTTATGGAACAATTTACTTGTACCTTTGCCTTATCTTTAGTCTAAACCTGTGTGAACTGACCATTGTGCCATTTATTGAGTCCCCTTGTATTACAGCACTTGCCTATAAGGTCAGGAATGTTTGAGGTGTAAGGAGCTATTAGATATGAGCTGAGGAATGTTATATTTTGCATGCGATAAAGAAGCTCTCTGCATGCCTAATCTTACTGAAGGCTTGGTAATAAATTAAAGGTGTCAGAGGCCAGGAGAGCTCATCAATCTGGAGAGGGATAGAAATCACTTTGTTCTGTTCTGAGACTAGGATAACGAGTGAGTTTCCAAAGATGCCCCAACTAACTTGTAAAAGATTCATTTATATATCCAGAAACCTGCAGATCTGCCAACTGGAAGAGGATTGAGAACAGGAATTTCCTCATTTGCTAGAGTGAGTAGTTCTAGGTTGAACCTAGAGTTGAGCAGAACGTATTGCGGACTGTTCCTTGGATAGGAGGCCTGTGAAGCCTGTTTCAATGATATAGAGAAAGAGACTTTGTGAAAAGTCTCAAGATAGTGAGTTGAAGGTATTGGAAAATTACAGACTTTGCGGAAACGGTTGATATGAGTGTTGCTTCCCGGGACCTGGCTGGTATGAAGAAGCATCAGGGGAGTGGGAGTAAGTGGGAGACAACAGTTCTGAGAAGGATCATAAAATCACAGGGTGGTTGAAGTTGGAATGGACCTCTAGAGGTCATCTAGTCCAGCCCCTCTGCTCAAGCAGGACCTCCCACAGGAGATCTGCAGATCTGCCATGACCTAGAAGCTCAGTGATACCATCTCTTTTACAAAAGTGCAAAGGCTGCTGATGGATTAAAAAATAAATATAGATAATCAGTCTTCTAGGCAGTTGAGATTTTTTTTTAGATCAATGAGTTCCATGTTCTCCTGTGAAACTTCCCTGTGATGGGAAGTGCTGATGCGCTGTCAAAGCTTTCCCAAGGACTGAGTAAACAGGAATAGTAATGCCCTCATCTGCCCAATTTCTGGTACACATCTGATGTGCATCAGGTCATTATTGCATGTGTCACATAGAAGAGGTGTCAGTGTGCAGTTTGCAGGAGTCTGTTGATGCTTTCTGGATGCTAAGGAGGAGGTTTCCACTTACATTCATTGTCATCACATTTCTACTGCAGATTGGTGTTATCAGATGCAAGTTTCTATAGTGCAACATTCCCCGGAGCATAAATCCTGCTGCTGTAGACACCTGACTAAACTTCCCCCTGTGCTCACATCTGTCCCCCTCACCACTGCCATCGCAGTCTAGTATTTGTGGGAATATTTGATCTCCAAGAAGCTAGGGCACCTCTAATTGCCAGTGAACCTAAATGTCTCCTACCTCTTTGTTTCATCAGAAGCTTTTGCATCTTTTTCCTAGGTGTGTGAAGAGACTATGAATATCTGAACAGAGTATTTTAAGATTTATAGGGCTATAGCTGCCTCCTGTGCATAAATAAATCTCCCAAAGTTGTTAGTGTAAGTACTCTCAGCACAGAATATAGTTTCTTCTCAAACTACATTAGCTGCAGCTGCTATATAGTGAAGGGGACTGATGATGTTCCTGCAGTTCTGAGGTTGACTGTGGCTCATACTTTAAACGTCTTTTATCTGTCTTAGAAGATAGAAGCACCTAATTCTCCATCAGTGGCTCTGTTTTAGATTTTTTTATGTTATGCAGTTCCAGTTCTTTAGTGGTCTGTTTAGCTTTAAATTACAGCCAGGGTTAGAACAACTTTCAGGAACAGCCCAATCACTTGGTTGACTCCTCGGTACAATTAATTTAAAAAAAAAAAAAAAAAAAAAAAAAAAAAAAAAGTTTAGTATGTTTTTGATACAGACCTTTCAATAGACAGCTTGAGCATAGCTCTGAGGCTGTGTCACATGGCAGGACCGGCTGGGCTGGGTTTGGGGGACCCAGGCTGGGATGCCTAATTCCAACAGGCTCTTAGAGGAGGCTGGAGGCAATGCTGGAAATGGGCTGCAGGTTTTGGTGTAAACTGAATAATTTTGGTTCTTCTGGCTTTATTTATTAAGGGTGTGTGTATTTTACAAAGCTGATTATTAAAAATAGTGGATGTGAAAGGGAAGACTTAATGCCAACTTGCTAACCCTTTTTCCCCTTTCCTTTCACAGGTGAAACCACAATTTGAAAGCCGGGTAAATGAAAAATATGGCATCTTTCTAGCCATAGTATATAGGACTCAGATAGTTGCTGGAATAAACTACTTCATTAAGGTCTGTACATACACGGAGGGAGTGATTTCTCATTAAACAATGTATGTGACTGTTGAGTTGGCTTATACTAAGAAAAAGAAGTGGGTGTAGTAGAGAACCCTCCGATGTAACTAGAGCTAGGGACAAGGTCCATGCAGCTGTAAAACCTCTCTCTTAGTCACTGCTGTAGGACACAGAAGGCAAAAACTGTAAGGTTTCTGAGCTGTGAACAAAAACCATGTTACAAAAGATCATGCTGAAAGAGGACCGACTGTCTTATTGCCTTGAATGATCTGAACTAGCCTTAACTGCTCTCCACTGGAAGACACGGAAGCAGTGGAAGAGGTGTCCCTTTGCTGTGAATGGAAACACTGTGTTTATTATGATTAATCTGAGGTCAGCCTGAGGATCTAGAGAAGAGCTAGAGTGAATCTTTTAAATCTCATATATGCATCACACACAGTGCTACTAACCAATTGCATGTGGCTGCTCACAGCCCCAGAGGCTTTTACACCTGGTACCATGTGCTCCCTTGGCCAGTATCTGTATCCTGCTCTTGCAGAAATGAACAGGTAGCGCTTGTTGAGCACTGATGCTGCAGGGAGCCACAATGAGCAGTTGTTCTGCGCTGCCCAGACTTCTCTGATCGTGGAAAGACAAATAAGGCCACACCTTCCTCCTGAGGCCCTCCTTCAGATAAGTTTCAACAGTTATTTCTGCCTTCTGTGGGCTTCAGGGAGTATTACTGACAGGCTACCTATTTCATGGCCTGATGGACACAGGTGATGGCTTGTTCATTTTGGCTCGTTTATCCTTGGGGATCATCTCCCTGCACCTGGGAGATGTGTCTTCCTGTCAGGTACTGAGTCACTATCATTAAGAATCTGAGTTTGAAAGTTGCACCGAGGGCCATCTTGCTGCTGACCTAGGCAACTACATGCACAAAATGCTAGTTTTGCTGTTTGTGATAAGTTGTGCTACTCTGCAATTATGATTAACGTGATACTGAACTAATCAGAAATGATGATTAGCATGACAGCTACCTTAGAAGAAGCACACTTTTAGCCCTGGTAACTGATCGTTCCTTTCTCCTTTCCCTGTCTTCTCAAGTCTTTCCCAGGAAGCAAGTCCAGATTTGCTTTGCTATTATCATATTTCCCCACATACACCCACCTCTGCAGCTTGCTTCCTTCTTGGCATCACCTGGAATGAACTTTGACTATCATAGCTGCAGCCATCACAAAGCATGGCTCCTAAACTTTCTTTTAAATTTACATACGACTTCCCTCACACAGTGAGACTTTAGTGCCTGCTAGCTCAGCTCTGTATGTAGGAAATCAAAGTTGGCTACAATATTGTACCCTGTGTAAAACCTTTTCTGGAGAGGAAGGTGAGTTTATCTAAAAGGACTTCTACATGGCTCTTGCTCGTACCGCTTCACAGACACTAAGAAACACATTAATCTGCCTGTCCAGTCACCAACACGTTTTTACTAACACTGAAGATGGATACCAGTCCTGATGCTGACGTCAAGTTGTCATTGCTTCTGCGTGTTTTTTTCTTAGGGCTACTTGCTGCTTTGGGATGTGGCTTTTGTACCTTCTAGGACTCGACACTATCCTTGCATGTTGTCCCACTTCTGAGTAGTTAGGATTTAGTCACTGTCTCCTGCTCTGAGTATCTGGAGAAGTTGTGTGCTGGGTTCTTGATGACCTTAAGCAGGATGCCCTAAAAAACTCACCTTTATTCTGTTCTGGCCTTCACATCTAGGCAGTTGTATGCATTCTCCTTTCATTTCAGTCTTAAGGTTTCTCTTCAGAATCCTTACAGGCATAGAGAGTTTCTGCCACCAGCAGTAGCTGGGTTTAGAGAGACCTGAATTAAGAGATGCTGATGTGAAAATGGAGACATGCCTATATCTAAGAAGTGCCAGAGATATGGTATTTTTCCAAGCACAGAGTATGCTTATGTTTGAACTTGAACATGATCCTTAGTTTCCGCATTGTTTTCTTTTTTAGGTCCAGGTCGGTGATTCCATGTATGCCCACCTGAGGGTGTTTCAGAGCCTTCCTTCTGAGAACCAAGGCCCCAGCCTTGTCAGTTATGAGACTGGCAAAACCAGGGATGATCCTCTGACTTATTTCTGAGAACCAGCGGGGCATAGTTCCTCACTTCTGCAAGTCACATGTGGATTTAGCCTTTATCAGCAAACACACATAAATAAAGAATTTTGGAGGCTATTTGTTTCTGTATTGCATGTCACAAGTTTTCTGGCTAAAGGATGGATGGGGTTGAAGATGTTTTGAGAGAGGAGAGTCAAAGCTGCTTCTGGTACCTGAGGCACTCCAGCTGGATGGGAGAGTCCACTCATTTCTGTTTCCAAAATGCTGCTGTTTGTGCTTTGAAGGCAAAGCTTGGGCCTGCTGTGGGAGTGCCTTAGACCTACACTATCCTTCATATTCTAAGCACAGCGGCCTTGTTATAAGTGCATTCAGCACAAGCTACTGACCCCTCTTCAGTAAGCATGTGAGACACGTTACTGCTGTAGAGAGGAGCTAAGAAGGCAAACCCTTGGCATCTTATCAATATGGTTTCACAGGTGTGGCTAATCGATGTGGCAGAAGAAGGGTCTCCAGCCACGAAGCAAGGAGTTGCATCCCATCCTAGATTAAGCTCCTGAAGCACACACAGAGTCACAGAATTGTTGAGGCTGGAAGGGACCTTTAGAGATCATCTAGTCCAACCCCCCCTGCTCCAGCAGAGAGACCTAGAGCATTTGGCACAGGGTGGCATCCAGGTGGGTGTTGAAGATCTCCAGAGAAGGAGACTCGACAGCCTCTCTGGGCAGCCTCTTCCAGGGCTCTGTCACCCTCACAGCATAGAGAAGAAACTTGCTGTTTTTCAATTTATTCCTCTTATACTTTGTCATGTCAATGGCCACCACCAAGAAGAGTTCAAACCATTCTTGGGTATTAGTTAATAGTTGTAAGTATTTAAAGAAAAAAAATCAAAATTTTAAACATGTAAAAGATCATTTTATTTAATTAAATATACATGGAAAAAGGAAAGCTGAAATTCACCCATGAAATTTCAAAACTGAAAGTTTTGAATCTACTCAGCAGGATACAGACTGATGAAAACATTATTTCTATGAAATCCAGATGAGAGTTCTTAAATTATTTCATTTGTTTCAAATCAGAGATTTGTTAGAGCCTGCCAAGCTGGCCCACTCCAAGCATGCTTCCTCTTCTGCATTGCGTGATTTTCTCAGGTTTGTGAAATGCTGAACACTACTGAGGCTCATAGCTCTGGCAAATTGTTCTGCTTACTAAGAGAAATAGCTTCTCTTTCTCCATGTCTCTAGCTTGAGAGTGCCTGAGGAGCTGCCTTGGGTAGTGATTCAGCCTCAGAGGTTCATCAGGATGAATTTTGACCACTTGTGTTTTAGTGACTGCTCTGAGAGTGAATATGCGGGACTTCAAGACACAATAATTTTCAGTCTTGTAATTGAATCACAGATCCCTTTGGGTGCAGAGAGCCCTCTCCCTCCTCTCCAAGCAGAACCAGCTCTGAGAGCAGGCAAGACTGCTCAGGCCTTCATCCATCTGGCTTTGACAGACCTGTAGGCATGGAGACTGCACAACCTCCCTGGGCTCCTCCTTATCCCCAGTCAGACCCTCCAATTTAAATTTATCACCATTACTTTTAACCATGGCTGATACTTCAGTGAGTGTTTCTCCCTGGGCTCTCCCTTTACCCTGCAAGCAAGGATGCCCATTTGTCATGTGCTGTGACAAGTCACTGCCTGGTGACTCTGAGCTGTCTGCAGCCCTGCACTGTTCAGTGTTGTGGTGAACATAGAAAATGTGCTGCACCAGGCTGCTTTTCACATCTAAAAACCAACCTTGTTCAGCAGCTAGGATTGCTGAGGGAGTGGTGGACAGCAAAGGGCCAGTTCCTATACCCCCTTTTTACAGTCTGATTTTTGCTCTGGTTCTGAGCTCACCACCTGCCTCCTCTGAGTCCCAGTGGACGGGAGGAAGGGAGGACTGAATTGCTGTGGTTTCTGCAGCTGCACCCTTCCTTGGAAAGATTTTGGGTTCACTTGGATTTCTCTCAAGCACAGATCTTACGGAGGGGAGAATTAAAGCTTTGTTTTTGTACACTGGAAGTAGAGCTGCTAACCTGGAAGAACCACAGAGCTATGTCCTGGCTCCCACTGTCAGGGTGGATAGCCGGTGCCTGCAGCTTCCGACTGCTGTAAGAGCGGGCCCCACTACAAGAATGATTTCTGTTTCTACTCCAGTGTTTTCTAGAGCACTTGAGGAACCCTTAGCTGACACTACTTTTCCTCCAAGGAAGGCATTGAGGCAGAATGGCAAATGTATGAATCCACCTTGAATTTAAAGGGAAAAGAAAATTCCAGATTAGGGAACATTCAAGCCATCTGGGCATACCTAAGCTTGCAGAACAGGATCTTTTCCTTTTCCTGCTGGGGGGGGGGCAGCCATTTGCAAAGGAGCTGGCACTGCCCCTCTGTGCCAGTGGTATCCAGGCTGCCTGGGGCTGAGTGTCACCTGCAGGCCCAATGAGCCTTCCCCTCTGCTCAGCCCTGAGGAGGCCACAGCAGCAGGGCCAGCTCCAGGCCTGAGTGCGCCAGTGTGGGAGCACTGAGGGGACAGGAACCACGGGCCATGACAGTGATGAAGGAATTGGTGCATCTGATGCCGAAAGCTCAGTGACTGCTCAGCCTTAGGAAGAGAAGGTGGGGGTGGAGGGGCCATTTTGCCAGTGTGTATAAATATCCCATGGGGAGGAGAGGTGAAGAAGGAAACAGAATCTTCTCAGTGGTGCTCAAAGACAGGACCAAGTTAGACACAAACTGAACTACCATAAATGCATTTACACAGTAGTGCATTAAAAGACTACACTGCTGATAAGAGCAAGCATTGATACAGGTTGTGCAGAGAAGTTGTGGAGGCACCATCTATGGTGACAGTCAAAAGTGACTGGGCACAGACCATAGCAAGACGTTTGCCCTGCCTGAAACTGTTGGACGGGGGAAGATAGAGGGGCTGCAGCCTACAGCTATAGGCAACTGCTGTGCTACCTTGGTCTATATGTTGAGAAAACAAAATAGAAATAAAAGCCACTGACACTTCTGGTAAGAGAGTGAATGAATTTGCATTATTGACTGGGAAGGATGGGGGAGAGGGAGGTGGTGCGGATTGGCTCCCTGGAGCTATGTAACGAGCTTTGCGTAGAAAGAGCATGTTCTGCCTCCAAAGTGATGATTAAGGGGCTTAGGGGAGCCCAAACTTGCTCTGCTTATGTGCTTTTGCACATACCAGTAAAAACCACCCTTCCTCACGTATGGAAGAAAAGAAAGACCGATACCTTGCTTATGAAGTATAGCTTCTTTGGCTCCAAGAAGGAGTGTTTTTTTTTTTTTTTTTTTTTTTTTTTTTTGAATGATGGGTGAGGTATTCCTTGATGCCACCCTGCACTGAAGTAATTCTAAAGGTCCAAAGCTGCACACTGATTTCAAAGGCTGTTGGGTGAGCATGGATTTAAGTTAATGCTGATGTTGCCAGCCACTATACCTCACAGACATTTAACATTAGACTGCAGGTTTCAGCTCTTCGGGACACTATTGGATCCCAAGGGGTAGACTACTCCCAATGTCCTGGGAGGCCTCAGGTTGTCTTTACCCACTGAAGCCTCTATACAGAAAAACATTGTACTGCAGGTAACTCAGAGGTCCTGAGAAGCAGCTCAATTAAGACTGCTGATGGTACAGGCAGCTATAAAAGGCATGAGCTGTGCAAGCCTTCCATAAAACACACACTATAGCCAGGATGGATTCTTTCTTCTCGAGGCCCCAGAGTAGAGCTAAGAAGATAATTAAGGGACTGGAGCATCTATTGCATGAGGAAAGACTAAGCAAGTGAGCTAGACATATTCAGGCTGGAGAAGAGAAGACCGAGTGTGGATCTTATCAATATGTATAAAAACCAGAGTGGAGAATGAAAAGAATGTGGGGCCAAACTCTTTTTGGTGGTGGCCAGTGACAAAGGGTAATGGGTATAAAATTAAAACACAGGAAGTGCCATCTCCATGTGAGGAAGAACCTCTTTACTGTGCACACTGGAACAGGCTGCCTAGAGAGACTGTGGAGTCTCCTTCTCTTCAAAGGGAATCTCCTTCCTTCCCGCCACAAACAGGCGGGACATCTTCAAAACTTGCCTGTTTGTGACCCTGAGCCACGTGCTCTAGGTGTCCCTGCTTGAGCAGAGGGATCAGATTAGATTATCTCTAGAGGTCCCTTCCAACCTGAACCATTCTATGATTCTGTGTGTGCTAAATGTAGGATGAGATGCAGCTCTTTCCCATGAGGCTGGTGGCCCTTCTTCTGCTGCTACCTCAATTAACCACAGCAGTGAACCAAAATTTAGAGACGACCCAGGGTTTGCCTTCTTAGCTCCCCTCTCCAGCAGTAACGTGTCTCACCTGCTTACTGAAGAGTGAACAGTAGCTTGCGCTGAATGCACTTAGAACAAGCCAAGAAACACCTCAGTGCTGTGCTAAGGTATACAGCCTGGTATAGGCCTAACGTGCTCTCACAGTAGGCCCAATCTTTGTCGTGAAAGCAAAAATGGTAGCATTTTGGAAAGAGAAAATGAAAGGAAAATGCACACAACTACCTAGATGTTAAGGACAGAACAGAAGAAAGATGTGTTTATGGCATCCTGCGTAAGGTCATCAAGATCCCAGCACATCGGCACACAACTTCTCTAGATACTCAGAGCAGGAGACCATGAGTAAATCCGGACAGCTCAGAAGTGGGATACAGAGACAGTGTCAACTCCTAGAGGGTACAGAAGACATATCCCGAAGCAGCAAGTAGTGCTAAGAATGAACCCAGAGAAATAAGGACAACTTGATGCCAGCATTTGTGATCTTGCTGCTGCAGAAGTGGGCAAGTAGTGCTTGGTGAGTACTGATTCTGTGGCAGGGAGCCACAATGACCAGTTTTTCTGTGCTGCGCAGACTTCCCTGATCACAGAAAGATAAATGCGACCTCACCTTCCTTCCTGAGTCCCCCCTTCAAATAAGTTTCAACAGTTATTTCTGTCTTCTGTGAAATGCATAAATATTACTGATAGGCTACCTATTGCATGGCCTCATGGAAACAAATGATGGCTTTTTTTATCCTGGCTTGTTTATCCTTGGGGATCATCTCTATTGTGATGAACAGGAATGTAATCTGTGAAAAAGTGGTTTCTGCTAATGAGCAAATGTGAGAGAGTACAAAAAGTTCTGTAAGCAAACTGTTGGAAATGAAAACAACGGGACTCAAAAAGCGCATGCCCGTTAAGGAAGGAAAAGGTTGACTGAAGGGAAAAGTTCACTGAGGAAGAAGAGGAGCCTTCATCAAGAAGACCACCAGCGGGGTTTAAAAGACCCCCTAGCAACAAGGAAGGACATGCGCATTAAAGGAGGAACTTTTGAGAAACAGAGATAAGAAAGGGATAAAAAAGGTGCTTCCATGGGCTATAGGCATGTCGGTGGTGGAGCAGAGACTCCCTAGCCACCCAGCGCTGCTTGCTTGCTATTTACAATAAAGCATACTGGCAAATCCAAATCAATTGGCTCAGAGGATTTGTCCATTTATAACATCCATGCACCTGGGAGATGTGTCTTCCTGACAGGTACTGAGTCACTATCATTAAGAATCTGAGTTTGGAAGTCACACCCAGGGCCGTTTTGCTGCTGACCTAGGCAACTACATGCACAAAATGCTAGTTTTGCTATTTGTGATAAGCTGAGTGATATGATAATGAATTAATCAGGAATGATGATTTGCATGGTCTACCCTAGAATAAGAACACTTTTAACCCTGATACTGATCGTTCCTCTCTCCTTTCCCAGTCTTCTCAAGTCCTTACCAGGAAGCAAGTCCAGTGTTGCTTCACTAGTATCACATTTCCCCACATACATCCACCCCTGCAGCTTCTTGCATTCTTGGCATGACCTGGAATGACTCATAAAATGTGTTCTTTTATCCTTTGAAATTTTCTAGATCACCAGGTTTTCACTAGCAAGCTTGCAGCTGTGATGCAATCCAGGCTGAAGCAAATAGCTTGTCATGTGGCAGCCTCTATCACAAAGCATGGCCCCTAAATTCTCCTTTAATCCTACATGCTACTTCCCTCATACAGTGAGAGTTTAGTGCCTGTTAGCTTGGCTCTGTATGTAGGAAATCAAGGTTGGTGTCAATATTGTGCCCTGTGTTATACCTTTATGGAGAGGAAGGTGAGTTTATCTCAAAAGGACTTCATGGCTCTTGCGTAGTAAGAAACGTGTTAAGCTACCTGTCCAGTCATCAAGATGTTTTCTGAAATTCTAGACAAGCTGCATTGCATTCAGTGCAGCCACTTCATGTTTGCATTAGTGTACCTGGAAGAAGAGCCATGTTTATCCTTTAGATGCTGCACACTGGGGAAGAGGCATACAAGAAATACAAGTACACAGGCTAGTTACCTATGTATGGGTCGTGAGTCAAGATATTCTAGCCTGAACCAAGTGTCTAAAATGTGGGTGGCTGGAGATGGTTGTCATTTTCTTTTCTTATTAAGATTCTGTACCTGCCACAAGAGCTTAAAGCATGATTTTTTTTTTGTCCTTTACTATTAATTCCTGGGTTTTATATTGTTCTTTTTTACTCAGACTTCCCCATTTGCTTTTTTTCTCCACAATGGTAGGCTCTGTAAGCTACAAGTCATGTGATTTGACAATGTGTATATACGTGTATATGTGCATATAAACAGGAGATGCCTGGTGACTCTGCTCAGACTGCTCTGACCGTCCCTCCTCAGAACTGCCTGGTGTT
>JAWLRI010000879.1:3896-23944 GCA_034781795.1 Crypturellus tataupa
TTGGTAAACACCGAAGCAAAGAAGGCATTCAGCAACTCTACTTTTTCTGTGTTGTTCGTAACCAGGGTGCCCATCCCGTTCACTAGGGGACCCACATTTCCCCTACTCTTCCTTCTGCTGTTTATATATTTGAAAGAGTTTTGCTTGTGGTTCTTAACTTCCCTCGCCAGCTTATATTCCAAATGCGCCTTAGCTTTCCTCGTCATAACTCTGCATTCCCTGACTACACTCCTGTATTTTTCCCAGGGGGCCTGTCCTTTTTTCCACATTCTGTATACCGCCTTCTTCTGCTTGAGTATTGCCACAAGCTCCTTGCTCATCCATGCAGGTCTCCTGCCCCCTTTGCCTGACTTATGCACAGGGATGCACTGTTGCTGGACGTTGAGGAAGTGTTGCTTGAAAACTAGCCAGCTCTCTTGGCCCCCCTTCCCTTCTAGAGCTCTAGCCAATGGGATTCTTCCAAGGAGGTCTCTGAAGAGGCTAAAGTTGGCCCTCCTGAAGCCATCCCCCACCCTCACATCCCTCACAAGTCCCTCTCTATTTGTTAGAACGAGGTCCAGTAGCCCACCTCTCCTTGTTGGCTCCTCCACAACCTGCATCAAAAAGTTATCATTGACACTGTGCAGGAACCTCTAGGACTGTTTGTGCCCTCCAGTTGATGTCGGGGAAGTTGAAGTCCCCCATGAGAACCAGGGCCTGTGACTGTAAGGCACACTGTAAAAGGCCTCGTCAACTTCCTCGCCCTGGTCAGGTGGCCTGTAGCAGACACCCACCACAGTGTCTCCCACATTAGCCCACCCTTTAACTCTTACCCACAGGCTCTCAACTCACTCATCATCCACTCCCAGGTTGAGCTCTATGAATTCCAGTTGCTCTCTCACATATAGCGTAACTCCACCCCCTCGCCTTCCCAGCCTGTCCTTCCTAAAGAGCACGTAGCCTTCCATGGCAGCGCTCCAGTCGTGCGAGCTGTCCCACCATGTCTCTGTGATTCCAGTGAGATCAGGATGTTGGGACCTCACCCAGATCTCCAGCTCATCTTGCTTATTCCCCATGCTTCGCGCATTAGCGTACAGGCATTTCAGGGAAGTAACCGAGCCTGCAGGTTCTGCAGGAAGGGTGAAAGAGTGCCCTCCATAATCATTTCGTATCCTCACTTCCCCACTACCATACTCCTGCTGGACACCATCTGACCTTGGCTGCGTGGTACTGTTCACCGTGTCTGTGTGACGCTCCCCCTTCCCCTTCTCGTTTAGTTTAAAGCCCTCCTAACCAGGTTGGCCAGCCTTTTGGCAAGGAGACATGTGCCAAAATGCTGAGATGGTTCCCATCATTCCCCATTAGCTGGTGGTCATAAAACAGGGTCCTATGGTCACAGAAACCAAAACCCTGTTGCCATGTCCAGTGGTGCAGCCAGCGGTTAATCTGCCATATCCGCCTTCTCCTCCTTGAATCCATTCCCCTCGTTGTTAGGATGCAGGAGAACACTACCTGGGCTCCCATGCCTTTGATGGTCATCCCTAGGGCTCTGAAGTCCCTCTTGATATCCCTCAGTTTGCCCATGGCATCATTTGTGCCCACATGAAACAGAACCACCAGCATCCACCAGCAATCCCAGCACTTGTGGGTGCATTGCATTGAGAACCATGGATTTGTGGGTAACAAATTTGACTAAATGATCTCTAAACTGGTCCTCCTGGACCAAGATAAAGTCTTCTTTTCTCCAGACTTTCTCTCTTGTCTCTGGGGTCTAGGATGCCTGGGGGCTGGCCTCAGCGGTAAAGACCAGGTATTCAGTAACTGACTTCTATCCTTTAGCAGCAGGGTACCCACCCGATTCAGCAGTGGAGCCATATTTTCCCTGGTCTGTCTTTTGCTATAAATGGATTTGGGGACATCCTTCTTGTTGTGCTTGACATCTCTTTCCAGATTTAATTCCAAATGTGCCTTAGCTTTCCTTCTCACATCCCTGTATACTCTGACAATATCCTCTATTCCTCCCAAGTGGCCTGTCTCCTTTTCCTTTGATTTTTTACTCATTGGGATGCACTGATCTCGAGCTTGGAGAAAGCAACGCTTGAATTAATATTCAAGCTTTCAAAAGTCCCTTTTTCTCTTGGACTCCCCTTCCTTCTAGGGTTCCAGCCCATGGGATCCCTCTAAGTAGGTCCATGAAGAGGTCAAAGTTTGCTCTCCTGAAGTCTAGTGTTGCAATCCCAGTTTTTGCCCTGCTTCCTCCTCTCAGGATCCTGAGCCTCACCATCTCATGATCACTGCAGTCAAGGCTACTCCCAACCTTCACATCTCCAACAAATCCTTCTTTTTTGTTAGCACAAGGTTCAGCAGCCCACCTCTCCTTGTTGACTCCTCCACCAGCTGTGTCAAAAAGTTATCATCAGTGCTCTGTAGGAACCTTCAGGACTGTTTGTGCCTAGTTGTGCAGTCTTCTCAGAAACTATCAGGGTGGTTGAAGACGTCCATAAGAACCAGAGCCTATGGTTGTGAGGCTATTTTCTGTTGTCTGTAGAAGCCCTGATTGACTTTCTCGTCCTGATCAGTTTGTCTATAGTAAACACCCACAGCAGTGTCACCTGTGTTAACCTGCCCTTTAATCCTTACCCATAAACTCTCAACTCACTCTTCATCCACTCCTAGGCAGAGCTCATTAAGTTGTAGATGCCGTCTCACATAAAGAACAACTATAAAGAGAAACTCCACCATCTTACTTTCCTGGTCTTTCTTTCCTAAAGAGCGCATAGGCATCGATAACTGCACTCCAGTAGTATGAGTTGTCCCAGCATGTCTCTGCAATCACAATGAGATCGTGGTCCTGTGACTACAGACAGATTTCTAATTATTCCTGTTTATTCCCTGTGCTATATGAATTGGCAGGCATTTCAAAGTAGAAATCAAGTATAAGGGTTTCCCAGGAGGAGTTCAAGAGGATCCTCCATAGTTATGTCCTGTGCACACTTCCCTGGTGCATGCACCTGCTGAAGGCATCCAGGCTTGGGCCATGTTTTGCTGATTACCCTGTCCCTGTAACTCTCCCCTCACTCTCCTTTTCCCTCATCTTTCCTAGTTTAAAGACCTCCTTACCACACTGTCCAATCTATTGGCAAAAGCATGCATGTTCTGCTTAGTGAGGTGGATCCCATCTCTCTCCATCTGCGGTTAATCTTCAAAGAAGCCCTCGTGTCCGTAGGAAGCAAAACCCTGTTGCCAATACCAGAAGGGCAACCAGTTGTTAACCTGGAATATCTGTTTACTTCCATCCCATCCTTCTCCCTCACCAGCAGGATTGAGGAAAAAATTATCTGGACACCCTGATCATCATCCCCAGAGCTCTGTTTGATGGTGTTCAGTTTGCTCTTGGTATCATTAGTACCCATATGGAAAAGCAGCAGAGTTGTCACAGCTCCTAACAGTCTTCAGGCAGGTGGCTTAAGGAGTAAAACCTGGATTGGTCACAGGTGTCTGTACAGGGCAAACAAGCTGGGCACAGATCTGGTCCACCTGAGAGGGATTTGCATTTTGACGTGAGTGCTCACGCACTCCTCAAGGAGAAGGGATTGGTCTGATCGTCACTGCCTCCCATTGCCCTGCCGCTCTGCAGCTTGGCACAGAGCCAGGGCTGGTGTCTCCTTGGCCACTGGCAGCTTCCTGCAGCAGCAGGATCCTCATTCTCCCTTTGACACTGCGATTTTGTATGCAGCTCCTGCTTTGCCCTGAAAAGAGAAAGTGCCCCGAATAGACAAAGTGCCAAAGCGCTTCCAGCCGCGCCGCTTCAAGCACTTCAAAGGAGTGACTTCATCCGCACTGTTCCCTGCAAGATAGGATGCGAGCTGAGGGCTTGAGTGCTTCACAAATAACCCTGGAGTTTGTTTGACACTTGGAAAAAAAAAAAAATTACCATATCTGCTCACGTAAGAACGTCTGTGGGCCACAATGAGTGATGGATGGCTGCTATTTTTATAATAGACACATAGTGCAACAGAGTCAGCAAACAGTTTGCGCAGAAGTTTGAGCAGAAGGGTGCAAGAAGTCTTCTCCAGTCTTCTTCTTCTTCTCTTCCAGTCTTAGTAGTGTACAGTTCTGCAGATACGGTCATGCCTTGCCGCAGGGCATACTGCCCAGTAGCTGTTAGAGTTGCCGTGTCAGAGGCTTTGACCCAGACAGACCTTCTGAGATGCAGATGCAGCTTTACAGATCCCAGGATGCAAGGAGGACTTGGGGCCACTCCGTGAGGTCTGGGCAGAGAAGTAATCCTCTTGCAGGAGATGTCCTTTTGTTGATGGGTAGTGTCATCATGTAAAGGAGTTACAGGAAATCAGAAGGTTGTGTAGAATTTTAGAAGAGAAGGACATAGAGAGGGTATTCTGAGATACACCTCCCAGGAGTCCCATCCCTTCCCAGCAATGGAGTTACTGGAGGGTTCTGTACTGTGTAAAACAACACATTACAACACTGTAGAAAAAGGCTGGAAATGGGTCACCCCTCATAGGGAGAGAAAGGCTCTTACTCCCACAATAGAGGAAGATGCTTAGTGCCCTCTGGGCTGAGGAGGAGCTGGGCATGGCTGCATGGGTAGCAACTGGGCTGGCAGACCCTGTGACATGCAGGCACACGTGGAAGAAGCAGCAAGTGACTGTTGTAGGTGACTCCCTGCTGCAGGGAATGGCACCTACCTGCCAACCTGACCTCTTGTCTAAGAGGTTTGTCGCCTGTCAGGAATGGCTCCAGTCATGGGCTATGATGCTATTAACTTTCCTTAAAGAAGAATAGGTAAGGATGTTCTTTAGAGCAACTTCCAACCTTACTATGCTCCTCTGACAAATTTGCATAGCCATTTTAGACAAAATCTTTGTATCCATAAAAGAGAGATATACTCCAAAGAGATAAAATAAAATAAAATAAAATAAAATAAAATAAAATAAAATAAAATAAATGTGGCCATAGGTGGTTATTGTTAATTACTGATTATGTTAAATGTATTTTGGTACGATGAAGCTCAAGGGGGACTGGTCCTTGTCCCCAGCCTTTTGATTAAGAGCATTACCCCATGGTAAATTTGACCTGAGGAGTTTGTAAACCAGAAAAAGAGGTGCTGTGCTCATGCACTAGAAATCTGTGACAGTCCACTGTAATTTTTCACACTTTCACTAATACAAAAACTCACAACATTTTTGCATCATTACTCCTTAAAAACATGCCCCATCCTCTTCCTTTAAAAATGAGTTTTTCTGAAAATACTTTTAAAAGGCTTTAAATAGGTTTTAAATATATAAACAGAGAGGCTAAGAGTCATATCCCGAGTGTGTCCTAAAATTTATTGGACAAACAAACTTTGAGGCCATTTCCAATCTCCATCATCTAAATGCTCTCACTTTCATAGACATAGAGTCTCCTGTGAGGCCACCTTGTTCCATGCTTCCTGGAGTATCCAGAATCTTGTGTTCAAAACCAGGCTGTGCTAAGCTATGCTCCTCAGTTGAACTGAGTTGAGCTTGCACCATGTGGAGGTAGGAGGCAATTTTTGAGCACCATGAAGCTCAGTCATGTTGCTTTAAGTTGCATGGAAATTTGCTGCAGGCCAGCTGTCACTATGCCCCTATTAGCTATGGTTAGTATGGAGTTAGTACAGAGCCAAGTGGGAAAATAAGTGTAAGCGGTTGCTGGAAGGTGCAGTTTTGAGCTATCTGGGAATGCGCTGCAGCAGACTGATTCCTCTCCGAATATCTCCTGCAGACTGTCCTGGTGCCCGCAGGCCTCCTTTCCCTTACCGTCCGCACGGGTTTCTGCCGCGATGCGCGGGCTGCCCTAGGGCTTGGGCTCTTCTGTAAGCAGATCAATGCTGCCCTCGTGCGGCCGTCGGCCTCCCGGTGGCAGGAGGAGGCCGCAATTTCAGCACCGCTGACCTTTTCTGATCTAGAGCGGGAAGAGACAACCGCTGTGCAATGAGATTGCCCCACTCTGTGCTTATCCGAGGTTATTCACACCTCCTCCAGCTTTGACACCTAGAATAGTTGCTTAACATTGAAGTCGCAACTGCTGATCCAGTCAATCAAAGCAAAGTAAAAGCTCAACTGAGCTGTTCCTCATTGCTCTTTGGAAGAACCTGTCTTGTTCCTTTGACTAAACAGCAGGCAACAGAGGCCTCCAGAGGTAGGGCCGATGGCACAGAAGCCTGCATTAGCTCCCCTGTTTGCTGTTTTAATCTGCAAAGCTCTTTTAGGATGCCTCCTGTTTCACACAAATACAACCAGCCCTTGTGCTTAAAATCCCCAGACCTGCTGGGTACCAAGTGCTAGAGTTGTCTGTACAGCTATTGCTGGACCTCAAATAGGGGGGATTTTTAATGAAGGAATGCCAAGACAACGGTTGTATATTAAACAAATGTGCTACGCTGGGTGACATCTGGTGAGGTGGTGTTGCATTAAACTAGGCTAAATTCTGTTTTAACTTTAAACCTGCAGTAAGCCGGATATAACTGTGATAACTTTGGACTCAGTCTGGTGCACTGGAGAGTGGAAACTGGCTTTGTCATTAAACAAAAAAGTGCAACAGACTCAGAGGCACTGAAGGCAGGGTGGAGCCCAGCCGCTTTGCTCTTTCCCTCTTTTTCTAGTAGGAATTTTAAAGCTGGTTTCTTAGATTGCACTTCTCTATTTGTAGAGTGGTTTACTGGATGGTTTTATAAAAGAGATGCAGACTCTGCTGTCATTCACACCATTGCATGCCCATTTCTTTCAATGTATTTCATCTTTGAGCTTGCATAAGCAGGACAGAAATCACAAGGGATTAGAGTAGCAAAACATCAGGTGAATCAGCAGGTATTTGTGGTTCAACAGATACATGGGGAACATGACAAACAGCAAGATACTGGGCTAATTTCTGTCCTCATGCCCAAACTCTGCTAAATCAGTCAATGGTAGGAATGCACATCTGAGGACACAAGTTGGTACACTGAGCATCTCTCTCTCCCTCAGCTCAAAGACTCTGTATTTGGGAAAGGGAACCAGTAGTTATGAGAAATCTCTACAGAGGGTAAGACTGTTCTTGCAGGAGGCCTTGTTCTATTTTTGTTCGCATTTTAACAGTTATCAGATGTGAAGTTCACAGGAGGAATAACTAAGCCCAAGTGAGATATAACTTATGGTGAGAAAAAAAATGGACATGTAAATATGTTGGTGCTGAGGGACTGTACTTGTAGCAGTCTGAGATTCATTACAGGTAAGGTCTGGGCTAGGGTCGACACGTTTGAAATAAAAAATAAAATGCACTCTGGCTGCTGCGCATCTTCTGTGCATGCACACTGGCATTAGTAGCAATGCATAACTCTCTCATAACATTAGTTCTAGCATACTGCTGATGACCTTGTGTTGGGGACATGAAATGAGCTACTTCTCTTTAGTCTGGTTTCAAAGATGTGACTGCACACCCAAAAATGCCTCAGCAACTGGCACAGTGGTAGTTCAGTAAAGAGAGAACAAAGTAAGGACAGGCCATCCTGGATGGGATTTGCTAGAACCTAGGATATATCGAGCTAAAGGGCAGGGAGTCTGCTGATATACCATCACTCTGTGTGCTTTGTCTGTGCTTTATCAGAAGAAAAACACTTCAGACCTGTTAATCCAGCTTCATGTCTGTCACTCCAGCTTTATTTAAGATCTCTCAGACCAGCTCGTTTGGCTGGGACTGCATTCTCCTATTAAAAAGCTATATTTAGCTAATGAGTCATTTTACTAATCAAAGTGGAGAATAGGTCTGCTGATACAATGAAACCATTGCAGACTCAGCTGAGCAAGGCAAGCTCTACTCTACCATTTTCTCTGAGGACTATATGTTCTGGTGAAATTCAATGTGCATTTCATGATGATGGTGCTATTTCTTTTTTCCAAAGCACTGCTATTTAGAAAAATCTCTGCTGATATCAGTGGCCGCAATCTTATACTAGTGCAATGAAGCAAAGTTTCACTGGAATTAATGTGAGGTATAGTCTTATGCTACCTGGTGCTTTTACATCAATAAAATGATGAGAATTTTAAAATTATCAGCAAAGGAAAACTAAATTAAATTAAACTAAAAACTAAATTAACCTGAATGTATTCCTTGTTGCAGTTAGTATAGAGTGTTCTTTTTTCCCTTGTACTTTCTCCAATGTGTAATTTAGCATGTGAGCACTTTAGGGAAAAGAAGAAGAAGGAAGGATCTTTAATGGGATCTTTTGTGAAATGGGGTAGATTAAGTGACTGTTATTTTGCTAGAGAAGATTGTAAATTCAATACTTCAGACTTTACCCTTTTAAAGTGCTCAACCCTCCCTTAAATTGTGAATTTGGCTTAGAAAGGATTAAAAAGTGGGACTCCTTTTCATTTATCCTCTTTCTGTTTCCCCCAGCACAGTCTAAAGGCTCGGGTCAGGCTTTTTTGCTTCAACTGTGAGAGTGCTAAAAGCTCTCTTCATACCTTTAAAAATGAAAGCATTCACTGGATTTCAGTAGTGGGATGATAGGAAAAATGCCAGGTATTGTGAGACCCGAGTCAACATTTTAAGAGTTGGCAATGCTGTCCTCTCAAATGCAGGGCACTGGCTGGCTCACAAAAGAAAGCCTGGTTGTGGGGCCCTTTATCATACTGGTGTGTTTTGGCACAACTGCTCTCTTGGGGCGAAAGGGATTATTTGCACGAGTGAACAAATGTGAGAGTTGCCTCTGTGTAGGGCTTATGTCTGAGTGAGCTTTCTGTTCGTTTAAGGTTAAATGCTTCCTCTATAGTTGCACCGGATGGCGCCTTTCTCTGCTAGGTGGCATATCTGAAATCGGGGAGTGGGGATGGGGGGGACGCGCACGGCCCATTGGGGATGGGGCTGCCAATGAGTGATGGATAATCTTACTGAGAGGCTCTGACTGAAAACGTTTTGTCTTTCGCGTTTCTCACATGACATCAGCTGGTCCCAAGACACCATGTAGTTTGGCTGTCAAATGGTGGAAGAGAGAGACAGAAGGGCTCCTGGGCGCTAAAGTAAAGACACGGTCTTTGTAACGGCAGACACCACTGAAGCAATGTGCGCCTCGGGCTCTATGTATAAAATACAACAGCAGTTCTCCTGTCCAGCAGGGCCTCACAGGAGCCGGGCCCGCACACGCGCCGTCAGCCAGCAGAGTGCGAAGGACCCCTTTGGGGGGCCCGTCCTTTTGGCGTAAATCACACCAAGGGGGTGCAGCGCGTGAAGGCCGCTGCGCTGTCAGGAGTCTCATCCAGGCAGGGGCTCGCGAGCCCCCTTGGAGCCCATTGCGACTTGGCAAGGACGGGCGCCTTCCCCTTCCCAAGCCTCCATCGCGCCTTCCCCGCATCCTTGCACTCCTCCGTGGAGTCAGTAGGTGTCAGTGGAGCTCAGGACAACGCTCCCGGGCTCACCTCACGCTTGTGTCGGGCAGCCCCTGAACAGAAAAAGCCCTGCCGAAATCCAGGGGAAATATTTGGGAAATGCATCCGTTCGGAGCAGGCAGTGTAAAAGCAATGCTGCGAGAGTGTCTTTTCCTCTGTCAGTTGGTGTAACCTCACCAACACTGAAGATACACTGTGTAAAGCTGCAGGAGGGAGGTTTATGTCTGATTAAAACATATTCAGCTCCAGCAAAGCTTTCCTTTGAGGAGGGAGAGCATGGAGCTGTACAGTTGCAAAGTTCCAGTGATAATGAGTTCTAATTTTTGTAGTGCTTTAGACAAGTCCTCCTTGTGTGCCAAGCAAATTTGCCAGACCTTGGCTCTGCTGCTGCCAGGTTGTGTAGTCCGGGACAGATGGCTTCACCTCATGGGCCGGGGTTTGTCCACCTGTAAAACAAAACTGGAAATGATCACCCGTTGGTGTCCCAGGGCTATAGCATCGGTTATTTATTTCACTGCCTTGAAGAATTAAAATGCAGTAGGAAAGGAAATGCTACATCCTGGCATGGGAATGTTTGTTCGGCATCCGTGTTATTAGCATCTTTGATCTGAACGGCCAAAATGACAGCTATGCTTTCTTATAAAGACAGTGGGTGGGTATAGTTGGGGAACAATGTTGCTTATTATAAACGAGCAGTGAAACCCATGGTGACTGTCTTCCAAGACTGTGCACCTGTAATCAAATTGTCTTGCATAGCTTCTCTCTTCTGCACAGGAGATAGCTGCATGCGGCAGGTTGGTGGACATGATTCAGTTATGCCAAGCACATTGTTTCTGAAGTAGCACAGTATATTTTGGAATGAATGAAACATGAGAGGCAACAAATGGATGCTGTTAAGGTAGATGGGGCTCCGTCTCTGGCCTGCGAGCGCTTCCCGTGTTACCTCCAGGGACTCACACACAGATGGGCTTCATCTTTGGGGTCTGTGTAAAGGAGAGCAATGAAAGATCCTCAAGCTCTGCGGTCCATGCCTCACAACATCTTGCACAGTGAGGAAGGAGACAGACGACACATTCAAGCAAGTTGCCCAGAAAGCTTTTTATCAGCCAAAGCCTGGCAGCCCTGTGAGTAGGAGATCTGAGTAGTTCTTCAGTCTTTTGACTCAGGCATCAAAGAAATATAAGTCACTGTAGGAGGTCTAATGATAGCCCTTAATCCCTCTGTGCCTCATCTCTCTCTCTCTTCTTTATTATTTTTTTTAAGATACAGATCAATACTTCACAGCCATACTGACAGCATACATATCCCCCAGACTGCAATATTTTCTGGTATGTTGTTACTGTACTGGAAAATAAATAGGCAGACTTTTGTTATTTACTATTACATTTCTAGAGCTGGCTTTTTAAGCAAGAGCATGTATATTTGGGAGGGAAGGCTAAAGATAGACAGAGGTATTCAACCCTGACTTGTGCAATGGGCAACGGGAAACGAGGCTGTTCCCTTTCTGGCTCTCTGACTAATAGAGTCGTGTTGATGGATTTCAGAGAGAAATCTGTCTGGCTCCCAGAGACACTGTTGGAACAGCATGGAGATTTGAAAGTGTGGGGAAGAAGTGCAGATGCCCATCAGAAATATGAAGAATCGTCATTTGGTCAAATAGACGTTAAAAAATAATTTAAAAATCACAGTATGTTCTGGAGTTGTAGCTTGACATTTCAGAAGATGAGAGGAAGAGTATGCCAGCAGAAGCAGTGTCATGATCAAAGGGAAAAGCTGCAGAAACTTTCTAGTCCAGCTATACACTGCTATAAACACCAGTGCTTTGTAGCTTTACTGAACTGTGCTGTGTCCTAAGAAGGCATGTGATTAACTTGCTTAACTTGTGAGCATCCTCAGCTTGAGTTAAGGAGAGAAATGATCTAATAAGGATCTCCAAGCAGATTTCCTAGGTATGAGTTTTTTGTCTTTTTTTTTCTCTCTCACTGACACTATGTCCTGTTGTGTGACCTGTTTAGATCCTGCCATGCCAACAGGACAGCACTATTTTTGTATAGACAAAGCTTAGTATGCGGTTTTTGCTCTTGTATTACTGATAATGATCCAAATTTCAACATCACAAAGCTCCATCTATATTTTAAGCTCCTCAAACAAGACTTTTCTTTCTACCTTTCTTCAACAAACTATCTTCTTGGTGGTTCTTCCTTAAGGCTCACAATCTCCTTTTGACTAATTTTTCATCTATTATTTTCTTTCTAATGACTTGAATTTGTTTTTCTGAGTATAAAAAGATATTCATATCAAAGGATGTTCATCTTATTTTACCCTTATAATGATTTATGATAGTAAAGCATTTCTAGGTATTGTGCTCCACACAGGTTTAATGCATCCTGTGTATATTACCTGCAGATTACTTGTTGCTCTACTTCCTATTTTCTTGCTAAAATACTTTCTATTTTCATCTTTAAAAAGTCTTTGTTTTAAACCTCACTAGATAAAAAAATGCGTGAGGAAGTAAACAGATCAGTATATAATGCAGCATAAAATACATGTTGGTTTTCAAACCCAGGCATAACAGGATCAGAGTGGATTAGGTTTTTAAGAAAAAAAAAAAAAAAGAGAGAGAGAGAGAAAATACCAGTGCTGTTTTCTGAAACACTTGATTTTATTTTAAATTCTTTCCTTGACTGTCAGCTAAATACAGGAGACTTCACCATTCCTTTTTATCAGTCCTTACTAGGGCAGAAGGCTGAAGCAGATAGGAGTCTGTGGACAGTCAGGAGAGCAAGCAAAACGGTGAAAAAAGAAAAAGTGATAGTTAAGTGAAGAAAGAGAAATCTATGGAGAAGGATGGAGGAATACAGTGGGAAGGAAATTTGGCAATAATGATTTTGAAAGAGGCGTGGACAAATGCCTGTTATGTGTTGGGTCTGGATGGATAGCCTGGGGAGACCCAAAATAGGGTGGAAAGGTAAGTAGATAGGAACTCTGAAGGAAGATGAGGAATGTAATAAACTAAATATAGATAGAAGCATATAAACTTTAGGTGTAGAGGAGAGAGGGTTTAAGTGTTGGAGGTAGAGGGCAAATGCTATAACAGTGGCCAGTATGTTTATATTTATTTATATATATATATAAAGGTGGAATTTATGAGGCATGGGTAAAGTGTTGGAGGGTACTCCAGGGAGAAAATACCATTCAAGAAAGAAATGGGAATGAAACCTTTTGTTAGAAATGGAAATGAGAAGACTTGTGCATTGCTGAAGTAGGAAACTGGAAAGTGGTGGTATTATCATAAGTGCTTCCATGGGATGAAAATTTTGGGAGGTGTAAGACCATCATATTTTTATTAGTGAGGAAAAAGGACTGTGCCTTGAAAAGCCATGTAATAAGATAAATAAAGCTCTGAGTCTAAGAAAGTAGAGTTATGAAGCAATTAGAGCTGTGGAGCAAAGCAGAGAGGAATATACTGGTGAGAAAAAAAGAGCTGCACACATACAGCAGGTTATTTATACTTTTTATTAATCATTTTCTGTGACAAAATGAAAAATGATGGGAATGGTCCACAGTAAAATTACCAATTCATATCATATTTTAGCTTCCAGCTGAGAAAACACTTCTTTTCTTTTGCATCTGATACAGGAGCCCTCAAAAACTGCACTGAAACAGAGGGATCCTGTTAGTCTATCTTGATAACAACCTCTCTATAGTTAACTAGAAAATGAACATTTGTGCAGTTTCTAGCAGTTCCTCAGTCCAGACACTGAAGCTGACTCAGTCAGAGCTTTCCAGTGAAACTGCACAGATGATTTTTAATAAGGATATGGAGATATGTAAGGATTTGTGATACACCCATTCATAGCCATTTTTCTGGGGGAAAAAAATTCCCCTGGAGTTTGTGGCTGTTCTTTCCTTCCATGTGATAGAACAGGCAGAGAGGTCTCTGCTGGGTTTCTGCATGGCCTGTTCTCTCTGCCTTGGGTGAGAGGATGAGATGAAGACACAGGAGGAAGTGGGAGGGTTTTTAGACCATTGCCATGAGTATCCCTGCGGCAGGCTCAGCAGAGGGAGCCTTGGGTGCAGCCCTGGAGATGAGGAGGGGCGTGAACCCTTAGTGCATCTCAGGCAGCAAAAAGCTGTTTTCCATTGACTCCCTCTTTCAGCAGTTGTGGCTTGTTCCTGGGACTGGAAATGGTTAGGCAGCATCGCATGGTTCCTGTGTACATGTGTACATTGAACATTTTGTTCTGCCCATTCCATTTATGAATGGCATATTGCCACCTGTTGCCTGCCCACTATGCTCCAAAATCCATCTCTCCCGCTGCATCCCTCTGGTGTCTACTGTTCTTCCGGCCAAAAGAAGATCTGGAGGAGGACAACTCCATGTAAAGCCAGTCCAAGTTGTCCAAACTAGCTATCCACAATAGTCACAGCACTTCAAACTCTCTAAACAACCCGCTGCCTGGCATGGGCTTCTCCAATGAAGAGCCAGTACATAGCGACTAGGGAGCAAGGGATTTCTGTTATATGGCAGCTACCAAACAGGCCCCTGGCTAAATATTAACTTGCTGTTGCTGATCTTACAGGTCATTTTATTGTATCACCAACTCTCTTGACACACAAGGACACACAAGGAGAATATTTGGACTAGTGAGGTGTAAATGTGAATTCACGGTGCCTGTCTGAAAATTTTCCACTGTTAATTTTCTGACTGAAAACTCAGATTTTGGACCAACTGAATATTTTTAGAAAATGCCTGCTTTCCTCAGAAAATGCTTTTGGTCAAAGCTTAATACTTCTTAACTTTCAGCTGGAAGGCTTTCATTTTTTCTGACAGTCATTGTGTGGAAATATTTGCTCTTTGAGTTAACATTTTTTTTCAACAACAATTAGGATTTTATATTGGAAACTTCCTGTTTTCCAAACAGTTTTGTACTTTGGCAGCCCATTTGCCCAACAATGGCTCAACAAAAGCTGTCCATGTGCCAGACCGTGAGGCAGAAAAGATCAATAGCGATAGTGTGTTTGTGGCTGCCCATTGTTTAGGAGTGCAACTGTTAAGTAAAAATGACTTTTAAACAAAAAAAAAGATAGATCCACTTTTTTTGTGACACGTGTGAAAAAACTTTTCCTATTTCCTTATCCTCAGACTTCAAAGTCTGTTTTTTTTTCAGGTAATTCTCAGTATTTTTTTTCAGATATGAATCTATGGCTTCACTGAGACAAATCAGTTATGAAAAAGGTGATTCAGGACATTTAGGGCAGGAGGGTAAGCTCCAGCCCGGGACATTTGACATGATGATCCCATCAGCTACCTTCTGTTTTCATCACTTCTTATCTCTGCTTCTATTTGCTGTGAATGAGGAGCTGTTCTCTGTAGAGCCATAAATTTACTGAGTCACGAAATGTTTGAAGCAGTAACTCTGCCACTTGAATTAAAGCTAGTCTGCCTGTTACAACAGGTAAGAGTGAAGAAAGCAAGTCCTTCTAGAAAACGTATTGGCCTACATATTATTTTAAACACAATTTGACATGTAATTTGATTCTCTGGAAAACATGTTGTTGACTGATATGCACAAATTTACACCCTTGATGTCCTATGATGCATTACATATCTTAACATGCTTGCACCCATGGACAGAGCTGCTGGCTGACAGCACAAAGATTATCTGCTTAAAAGCACAATGCAGAATCTCCATAGTTTGCCTCTTTCAGCAAACCACCACAGACCTCTTTAGAATTTAATTAAGGCATACTGATAAATCTGCTGAATCCTTGAAATACATAAGGTGGCTACAGGCAGTGTCTACAACAGATACTGCCTCCATCTGGCTTTACCCAGACTTGGTGCAGAAGCAATATAGATGTTTTGCTTTGGTGTGAAGAGCAGGGCTTGTGAGATTGAGCCCAGAGCAAAGCGGAATGGTCATCTAGCTCCTCAACCAATGCACATCCAATCAGCTCAGAGTGAGAGGTGAGCAGAAGGTTCTTGGTCTGACAGCAACAGCGAAGTGAAAGGGTTCAAAGCCACTCTCTGGTCCACCATAAAAGCATGAAGATGTGACCTACTTTTCTAGGATAAAGATAGGAATGTTTCAAGATGAGTAGTGGTGCATACCCAGCCACCTCCAAATAGTTTCTATAGCCACACTGACTAAGTAGGGCAAAGAGGATGAACTTGAACCAGAGAAATAAATACCCTCACCTGCTCTAAGTCAGAACAACCTCTGAGCACCATTAAGGCACTTTTCAGTAGGGCAGGGGTCTTTTCAGCTCTCTTCCTAGGCAGGATCTTCTGGTTTTGCAAATGAAGTATGTTCATGGTGTGCATCCTACCTGCCCATAGATTGAATGTGACATAGAAATATTTTATGGCATGCTCAAAAGAAAGGAAACAGTTGGAAAGTGGGTATCACCTATGAGAAAGGGTAACTGGAGGCTGGGAGGGGCAGAGGGTGCAAGCTGCTGAGGGTGTTTGACCAAGAGCCTGAAGTGTGATCTAAGTGTAACTGTTGGTAGGCCCTTTGTCATACACTGAGCAGCTAGTCTCTATTTGACAGCACTTGCTATTTTTTACGGCTTCCGAATGCTAGTTGCAAGCTGTGGTTGCTGCCATAATGTGAAAAACAAATATTTAGGGGATGAAAAAAAAAAGGGAGGAGGTTGTGTTATTGTGCTTTTCTTCTAAGGTTAAAGAATGTTCCTGGTCACTTTGGAAAACAGTAATGGAAATATTTGCATACCACTGAGATGAAGCATCTCCAAACTATCCCCTGGGAAGAAAATTTCAATCCTTTCTGCTGTTTGGTATAAATGAATGCGCAAAAGATCTTCAACTATGGGTTTCGATAATGATAGAGGGAGACCTTTCATCAGTGTTCCAGTTCTGGGGCTGCATCTGATGCAGGCTCATAGAGACAGGGGATTGTTATTAGAGCTGTGCAAATAATATACAACAAGTAGTTGAATTGAAGAGTTTAGTCTTTTTTTTTCTGTTTCTAAATTATTTATGAGACAGCCCAGATACTCTTGAATGTACTCTTTGTTTGAAATAATTCTGCCTATAATTTCTGTGAATAATCACTCATTTGTAACTTGTCTATGAGCATTTAGATAGTCAAAATGTTAGTTGTTTGGACTGGACAAATGATGACACATTTCTGTTCCATGGTTACATGAGAGTAATTCTGAGATTTCCACTGAGAATACTCACAGTTACCAGCGGTAAATTTGCTTTCTGTAAACACTTTCAGAAATTAACATGAATCTTTTTGGCAAATGTATATTCAGCTACAATATTCATGGAAAATAAAAAAGGGGGGAGATGAAGTTAAGAAACATTTATTTGGAAAGTATTAAGAAATATTTCCTATGGTCCTTGTCATGGTTAAATGGATGATTTCAATCTTTATGGTTCACAGTCTGGAACCACTTAGTCAGAAGTAAGTTTGCTTGGAAGATTTCTGCTTGAAACTGACATAGTCCACCAACCCTACAACTACAAAAGGTTTTATGCTCATCATGGTCCAGGGTTGACTGATCTTCTGCTTTATCAGTAGCGTTTATATTACGTAGCTCAAAGTCAACAACCTCTTCTAACCATGATCAAGAGTTTCTTTGATGGCTCAGGACTGGCCATCAACCCAAGCAGGGCTGCGGGATCTTCCAAATGAGGGGACAGAGTGGGAGAAGCTCATGGATGTGCTTTCACCTTCAGTGCTGTGTTTCACTGTGATGGCCAGGTGGTTTTATTATGAACACACCTTGAAAAATAAATCATGTATAGTTATTAAGCATGAAATATTCAATACTAGGTACAAACTAACCCACTTCTCCCTTGGAAAAAAAAAAGACAGACATTTGCTTTTAGTAGGAAGTAATATTTTATAAATGAAGCCAGTACATGAATCTCTCTTGAATCACCAAAATATTTTCTTTGATTTCTTTAATGCAAATTTCTGGTTGACATGTCATATAAAAAAATGTACTACAGAAATGATTTTTCGGCAAAAATTTGCTACTTTCCAAACAGCTCTTAATTCTGCTGTTGTATGTTGGTGGACATTTTCAACATGCTAGCTCTTAGGGGACATGCTGAAGAGCAGCTGTCTGTGCCTGTGTCAAGAAAGCACTAACCTAATCAATCCTTAGAACCAAGACTGTCTTATATATTGGATGCCAGATGTCACTGGAACAGCAGTTTTTATAGTGTTTTAAAGAAATATCTTCTGATGCCTTATAAATTTCTCAAACATTGTAATGTTAAAACAGTTGCAGTTAAATTTTTCATTACCATCACATTAGCTACAGGCTGCCTAGGAAGTTAATGGAAAGCAGGAGATCTGTAAATGATGTATAAATTTAAAGCAGTGAGGAGAAAAATGTAGACTTTGATTTAGGAGATGAAATAAACTGTGCTCTTGGGCAACTCACTTTTTACTCCATTTTCCCTACCAGCTTTTGTCTTTACCACTTAAGGGATAAACATGTTGAATTTCAGATGACAGATAAAGAAAATTAAGCTTATGGAATAAAGGAAGAAAAATAATTCTGTTCTTTCTTTGGCCCTTCCTGCTTTCCTCCAGCTTTTTGTTGGACCCTTTACTCTTCTTTTTTGCCCAGCATCTCCTTCCATTCTTATCTTATTTGGAATCCTGCATTGTCCCCTCTTCCTGCTCTTCCTTTGTCTACTTTTCCTTTTCTGCTTTTCTCCTTTTCTTGTGTGCTTGCTCACTCTGTAGACTCTAAAACTCCTTTATCTTTTACCTTATAACAAAAATAGGAAATATCTTTTTGGAGTTTTGAGAGGCTGACCTGGAGGGATGCCGTGATTTGGGCCCTGGGTGTGTGGTACCCTTGCAGGAGGTACCTTCGGCTGCCATACTCAACAATGCTGAAAGAAGTGGCGACTACCTTCAGTGTTGGTGCTTTCCTTCCTACTTTTCATTTTTTCCTGCTATTTTTCCTTCCTCTGTCTATTTTTATCTTCCAGCTCTCATTCTCTTTCTTTGCTGGAATAAAAAAAATAAAGAAGAAAGGCTGAAGGCAGAAAGACTGTAGCCTAGGGGTATTACCTAAAGGAGAGGGTGTCTGTATAGCCTTTTTGTGTGTGTGTGTGTGTGTAAAATGAATACAAAAGTAAGGTTTTAATCATCTTATTTACATTTTCCAGAAGATATCATAACTTGTAGAACAAATTAAAGCCAGATTTTTTTTTGCACTTTGGCTATCAAAACGTTTTGATTGAAATTTGCCAACCTCTAAGTGTTTTCTTTTTTTTTTTTCAGTTATCCTATTTGAAAGTGATTTTTTAAAATTAGCTCTCCCAAACAGCTCCCCTTCACCTGCTTTCTTGTTTTTCTTTCTCTTTTATTTTCTGTCACAGATCCATTTTTTCTCTTGCAATAATTCAATAATTTTTTTTTGTTTCATAAGAAACACGAAATATTGAATAAGGAATCCAGAACTCTCTGATTTAATGCTTCACTCAAAACTCTATGTCTCCTTCTCATTTTGCCGTAGGTTTTTCCACTTGCAGTTGATGGGAAGTGCTTTATGTGCTAAAGTAAACTGCACTCCACAATTTTGCTTTAATGCAATGTTGTATCGCTGAACTGTAGCTAGCTGGAATACATCATGTGGTCACCTCATTTTACAGCAAACTAATAGCTGTTGATAGAGGTTCATGTATACAGCTACTGTGTGAGCTGGACTTGCTGGGTAAAGATCTTTAATAGGAATTGTTCTCAACCAGTTACTCAAAAAGCCTGTATGCCATTTTGGCCTCTATATGATGTGTGTGTGGAAAATAATGGAGGATTGAGACTGATTTATGTCTTAAAAACAGCATGAAAGGGCAGTAGCAACATTATAGAGCACAGAAATGGTGCTCGAGTTGTGCGCAGAATCCTGAGGATTCTCCCCATCCCCTTCTGAAACGGAAATGAATTTCAAGTCATTCCAGCTCTCGTTTGTTTTTTTAAGCAATAAAAAGGTTCAGAGCTGTGTTTAAAGAATTAAAATTAGAGAGATCACTGTACTATAATGTGGGGTGGGTGTGGAAAATGCTGCTCATGAAGTTATTGAAAGAGGCTGTACATAAACTCTGGCCACCAGCATTTGTGTAAGGGGGAAGGAATATGAGGAGAACTTTTTTAAAAACAGGGTTAACGTGCACCTCAGGTGCTCTGCTAGTATACCTAGCCCATCTGTCTGTGTTTGCCTTGTTTAATTGGATTGAGAGCTGTGCTGGACAGGCTCCTCTAGGCGATGTGCTGACAGCATCTAGCTTGATTTGGATCACTAGACTCTACCTAACTCCAAATAAATAGAGGCTCCACAAGAAAGAAGGACATCATTGGTTCTGGGAAGAAAAGGATGGAACTGTCTCAGTCTCATAAGGAGTTCAGACCTGAGCTGCATAACTTGACATCTGAAAATGAGGGCAGATCATTCACGGAACTCCCCAGTGGCGTGTTTTTAACATTCAGGGATGTTAAACTGTCGTTCTGTCAAGCTATCCTGAACAGACTTTGGCACAGTCCTCTTGATCCCAACAGATTATGAAGAATGCTTGCATGGAGATGGATCATAGAATCATAGAATCACAGAATGCCTAAGGTTGGAAGGGACCTCTAGAGGTCATCTAGTCCAACCCCCCTG
>JAWLRI010000879.1:24044-49152 GCA_034781795.1 Crypturellus tataupa
ACCATGACGCCCAGGTCCTTCTCTGCAGAGCTGCTCTCCAGCAGGTCGGTCCCCAGCCTGTACTGATGTCTGGGGTTATTTCTTCCCAGGTGCAGGACCGTGCACTTGGATGGATGAAGGTTACTGAACTTTACACAGTTTTTAAGGCATTAAGTCACCTCCATTTATATTGAGGAAATTATACCTGTGTCATTTTTATTAAGAAATATAACACAAAGCATTAGCTGACTGGTAGGCATTAGTGGCCTATGTTGTTAAATTGTAAGACCTCATTTGTCATGATGCCATGATTAAGTCAGCAGGCAGGTTGAATCTCACTTCTCAGGATGAGGACTTGGCCTGACACTTGTGTCAGTTCTTGCTGCACCAATAAAATAGATTTGGCAGTGAGGGTATCTGCCTGTTTCCTTGTCAGTAATTAAGGGCAGCTGGTTGCAGTGAAGTAACTCAGGCCAGGCCAAGAAATTCAACTACAGAGTAAAGTGTAATCCTAATCCCTTTGAAACATGAATGTGCTTCTTTCACACTGGGTAGTCAAGAGCCAACTAGATTTTGCAGGTGTTCAGAAAATGTTCTCCTTCTTTGTAATGTTACAGATTTTTGGCATTGTCTGGAAATAAAATAGAAAAGTGGTTCTGCACACAAGGGAGTCCGAAGCAGGGCTGTCTGATTTCAGGGTACAATTGCCAACTCTTGCAACATCATCAACTTTCTTAATGTTAAAGTAATGTTAAGTCTGAAGATCACAAACTTGTGTTTTATGTTGTCATGGATCAGTAAGTGCTAGACTCTCAGGGCAGAGTTTTGACGGGACAGCCAGGACTAAAACTCTCAACAGTCTCAAGACTCCAGCTCCAGGAATTTTCTTTGCAGCCGGTCCCAGGTTCACAGAGTGAGTAGTTAGGATGTTTCCAGCATGGAAAGAATGTAGTTTAACTGTTTATGTTGCAATCTTCTCACATGACATATTTACACAGGTTAGGATAATGCATACAGACCTCTACATGTCTGCAGTCATATCTTCTGTGTCATATCTTCCTGTTTTCAACTGCAAAAAAAAAAAGGATTCAAGTCCTGGAATGATCTTCCTGAAGACTACCTGGATCTTAAGCATACTTCACGAGCTTAGAAAATCAACTGAACTTTGTTGAACTGAACTGGACCTGCGGTCTAAAAAGAGCAGTGCCTTGGATCAGGATTAAGGTTCACTGACCAAACAGTGAGAAGGAAATCTGGGCAGTGCTTTGATTTATTGTGCATCATTTTTAGTAAAGCTAGATATAAAGTTTTAATGATTAAAAAGGTGATGTATCCTCCTTTTTTTTTCCTATTTGAAAACTGTCCTAGTAATTTTCTCATATGCATTTGTTACTCAGAATTTTTCACTGAATATTTTCTAGACATAATTATTGCATTTTTATCTCATCTGGAAAGTAATGCTGCATTTGACATTGAAGCTGTTTACATTAGAGACATAAATCTTTATTTTCTTGACTCTGAATCACATTTCCCATGCTACCATTTGCAATTACAGATGCAAAACTTGCTTTTTTTTGACTGTTCTTCAACATTGTCTTATCACTAGCTGTTTTGGCTGCTGCTGAAACACTACTAAACTAGATCACTCATATATTTGTGACAAAAGACTCACAGAAGCATGAATATAGCTGAGCAAAAATTAAAGCAGCAAGTAAGCATACGTGCTTTGTCTGACTATGGCACCAAGATATAACAGAAGAGGGAGAACACCCGTATACTGTCTAATCATACATTTATACTGATGGCATATGTCAATGCATGTAGCATTACAATTACTATTGCTATTCACTTACATGACGCTGAGTCAATCCCTAAAAAAAAAAAAAAAAAAAGGACCTGTACAGGTTGCTTCTTAAGGGAGCAGCCCATTCTAGGAGATGGAGCCCCACAGACAGAGAAAAAAGCGTTATCTACTTCAATATGACAGTGCCCTGGTAAGCCACCTTGGTAGTCCTTAAAGAGAATGGAAGAAACCAGGATGGTAAACACAAACAACTACTCCATTCTGCTCTTTAAAGGAAAGTGTTGGGCACCAAGAAGAATGGTTGCTGAATTAAGAGCAGCAGGCCAAAAAAACTAAAAGAAGAAAGAGAAATATTTTGTTCCTTGATTGTAACTTGGCTTACACACTGACCTGCTCAGAAATCTTTGGGTACATGAAGTAGAGATTATTTGTCTCTGTGATCAGGCACTGCTGAATAGAGGTTTTTGTGGAACAGAGCTTTTGGAATTAGATAACTAAATTTCACTTATGTCTCACTTTTTGTGGTTACAGCCTCTTTGACTTAATCCAAAGTAAATGCAAGGTTTTTGCGCATGGTGCTCCGTTGTGAGTGGAGCATTTTTCATAATGAAAGCAGAAGCTGGAGCAGAAAAAAAGCATTTGCAGCAAACTTTCTCAGCTCAAAACTTTATCAAGATTGCTGATAAAGCTGAATGGTATATTTTAGTTGTGTAGTAAAGAGGAGCTTTTCTACCAAGCTTGTCGAGAACATTCACCTTGAATTAAGCAATGGATGGTAGCTGATGGAATACGAGCATGTGAACTCAAAAGCAAGCCAATGCATGCATGCAAAAACATTTGGCAATTGTTTAGTGGAACGGCGACAGCCTTAACAGCACAGCATTAGGCAGGGGGCCAACAGGCAAAAATATTTGTAAATAGAGTTTGCTCATTTTTTCCACTGGCAAACATAACAAAAGAAGGAGGGGGAAATCAGTGCTCCGAAGAGACAGACCCAGGATCACAAGTCTCTCTAGGTCTGTGAACAGAACTCCTCTTTAATCCAAGTCCCGCATGCATGTAAGAGGTTGTGTGTGTGTGTGTGTTTGTGTGGCAGGGCATATGAAGAAGACATGTTAAGCAAGTATTTTTTAAGTTCAGGAAAAAGAACTGAAGGATGATCAAAGATACAGGCAGTTCCTTCCTTCGCCTCAAAAGGATCCCACAGCCCAATCATGAAACTCATATTAGCAGAAGTTGCGGAATATTTCAGGCTATGGGCCTGTCCTCTGGAAAGCTCCATCTTGGTGTTGATGCTCATAAGATATAGGAATGGATGTTGCAGTGCCCGCCTCTCTTACCTCTCCTTCACTGCTTCCTTCTCCTGAGAATGTGCAAAAGAATTACTATGTTCAAGGTGTACAGTGCAGCACACTGAGATATGATGATTTCCCTGGAGTCTGATCGGAAATCTATAGCAGGGTCAGTCGGTAACTGAGCTTATATTTACTATACCTCATACCTTACACACAGACATCTCCTCCGTAAATTGTTTCTTTTAGAAAACAAAACCTTTTGAGGGGAGCCACTCATTCCTGTGACTAACGTTACTTTTAAAGCCTATATGGTAAACCTCAGCTGTGTGGTGCTGACTATGAAATTCTAGTGTTGTGGAAGCCAGTGGAGATGTCACTTCTGTAGAAAACAGGGTATTAGCATTAGATAAAAGTACTTTCCTGAAATGTAATTCTACTGGAGAAAAAAGTGGGCTATAGAGATTTTTTTTGAATGTATGTGGTGGATCAACTGAGCGATCTCCTCAAACCAGTATTATGTTGTTGCCTATCTGCTCAGCTTCATAGCTCTGCTCTGTGTATATTCTGGAATCCTAGGAGGTGACGCCTCTATATTCAATGGACATATTTGGGGGGTTTTGAGATTCTCCTTTGAAATGAGGTTTATCTAACTCAGTTCAGACAACCTTTAGCCAAGACACAAACTCTGAGTTGTTATATTCAAAATAGTGGAAAGGAGTCTTGCAACACACAGTGTACACTGAAATAATATAACCTTATAATATAACATTATACAAAAAACCTCCTGTTAACCTGACTCATGTCTGGCCTCTTTTCCAAAACTAAAAAGGCATTAAAGACCACAAGAAAGAGTTAATGAGCTTTATACTCAAACAATGCTGATATTCCAGAAGTACTATCTGAATTACAGTCTGCCAGGCATCCTCCCTCAAAAATCACCTGTGTTTGTGCAAAATAAAACAAGATAACAAATGTTCAAGGAAGAGCTTGCAGATCTAGCCATGTTTCAGAGGGGACTGGGGAGAAAGTAAATAGAAAATGTGTTTAGCAAAAAATTATCACATGGTAGTTAATACCTCCCCAGTAGCATTCTTAGATTTTTCCCAGAAGAACAACCTGCACCCCAAAAGTTAAGTTCTTACTCATGTAGGGGCTGAGAACCTGAGCAACCACATAGAGAAGGCTCGCGTGTTTACTCACGTAGATTCAAGTAGGATCAATAGTGAGTCATGTAGTTTGGTCAAGGGCAGGCTGAGGCTGCAGAAGCCTTAAAACGGTCCTAGGAGTTTCAGAAGCTGTACTTATTAATGTAGTTAATATATACTGTAAGGTGAAATCAAAAGTTCATAGCCTGACCCTTATGCAAAACTTCTACTTCTTACAGGGAGCACAAAATGTTGCTTAGAGGGAGATCAGGAAGAAAGCCCCCAGCACATTGCTTTTGTTTCTTGCTGTGACCAAATCCCACTACAAACAGCTTGTGATTTATTTCAGCTGCATAATAATATTACAAAGTAATAAAAATAAAGGCATATTTAATGATGTCTTTCTATTAAATGGTATGCCCTGGCTGTCTACCAATGGCTATACAGACCTACTGGCGTCTCTGTCAAGGCTCTTTCTCTCAGTGTGGGGAGAGACATTAAATAACATGATAGGGTCCTATGTGCCACCAGGTTATGTTGCACAATTCATTTCCATTAGGCAAGTCATTTTTTCCTTTCCTTGGCCACTGCAACTTCATTATGCTAATAAATACACTTGTGTAGTGGGACCCAATTTAAACAAAGATTTGACATAATAACTTTGCTAGACACATCCTGAATAGGACATCTGGGTCTTATCACAGCCAAAGGTCATTTCTGTCACCCTCCCATCTTCACAACATATAAATGCTATAAGGCAGAGCTGTCTTCAGGATCCAGGCCACATTTGTTATTTCCATTATTAGTTTAAAAAGATCAGACAGTCCCAGTTTGAGAAAGAAATGTGAGATTTTCACTGTATAGCAGAGAAGAGGAATTACAATGGCAGGGAAGAAATCTTCTGTCTACGTTGTCTTTCTCAAAAATGTTTTACAAAATGGACACGAATCACTTCTCCAAAGAGCAAAATGCAATCATCTCTGTACAGCACAATGCATGTTGGAGGACACTACACTCATAGAAGTTCGGCAGAGAGGAATTGGGGACAGGCAGAATTAAAGTGCGCTAATCATTCAGAGCTCTAAAACCCTGCTTTTGTGAGAAGTGATGTTGGGATCTCCAGTTCCTCTGGTTGCTGAACTATTTTGGGTGAGCTGGTAGTGGCTCTCAAGTAGCCAAAATGGAGTGAGCAGCTTTTCTCCAAGCATACTATGGAGTGCTGATTTACTGAGGAAAACTATAACGGCCTTTCTGACTATCACAGACCAGAATTGCTCATGCTCTCATATCCCCTCCCCTCCCATCCTACCCCACTCATCTGTGATAATACTCAGGGACCTGCACTAAAGCTGCCTGTGCTGTGGGGGTCCCCCTTTGCTGAGAGGAGAGGAGCTTTGCTTCTTCCAAGGGGCAGGACACGCTCTGCTTAGCTGTCACCCTATGTGTCTATCTAGGAGTAACACAGGCAGCAAGGGAGATGCTGAAGCAGTTGGAAGCCAGGAGCAGACATTGCAGTACTAGACTCCCACTGCTTGAGTCTACAGGCTTCCAAAGACCCCAAATACACTGTAGAGTGGGGTCGGGGCTAAGCAAGAGGCGGGCGAGGTGGTTGGCCTTCATACAGATACCCTCAGCAGAGTTTAGGGGGCCTGAAGCCATGCTCAGGGATTTGCACTGTAGATCCTATGTACTGTGAATTGCAATAGCACTGCGATATTTAACCTCACTATCAGGCAAAATATAGCCACTAAGATCTTTAATGCTGTGTTAAATGCCTGGTTCATCTCTGACTCATAGATGGTTTCCCACATGCTGAGTTACCAGCACCACTTTCTGTAGCACTCTTGTTTTTTTGACAGTTTCCCATCTCAGGATCAAGCAATGTTGACCTTGGTTAATTATTCCCAGAGGGAACGTATATACACAGTATCCTCCCACACAAAACCGCGTTGCCAGACTAATCCCGACCTGTTCCAAAGGTGGAGGCAAGGAGCACGGGGGTAGGGAAAGCCGCCAGGGTTTGCGCAAGCAGAGGGGTTGAAGGGCAGGCTGCCCTTACGTGCGGGCATGGAGAACAGGCAGTGGCAGCCAGAGAGATGGGAGCTCTGCCCGGGATCCCAGCCCTTCTCCCACCTCTCTGTGCCCTCCAGATGGAATCTGCCGGTCTCCATGCTTCAGCATGCAGCAGCAACACTGATGCTGCGGCACTGCAATTGCTTGTGTGGCGTGGTCTGCGCTCAAGCTTACCGGCCTACCTTAAGGCTCCAGAGAGATATAAGGCTACCCCAGCACATAGGGAACAGCATACAGTATATCCTGACATTGAGTTACTTCTGCTTTGCATCACATTTCCGTGATTGGTAGGGTTTATCAGCACGACAGAGGTCACACAACTTGTCTTCAGGACTTACTAAAATTCTTTAAACCTGAGAGCTCCAGGAATTGTACCTTTAGGGTAATTTTGCAAGTTTTCTGTGCAGCTGTACTGCAGAGGCTGAGTATTTTGACTGCTGGTAAATACCGGAGATGGTTAGAGACTTTAGCTAAGGCTGTAGGAGGAGTATTTTTGCTTCCTGTTTATTGCCTATTGTAGCAGTTGGTGAGGCACTTGCAGCTCTGTCCATTCGTTGCTCTCTGAATGACCTTCTCACATATCATCTTAGTTCCCCTTAGTTCCCCCACTCTTAGATCATATCTTAAATTGATACTCTGCCTACAGTTTAGTAGTTAGTTTAGTTTACAGAGCTGAGTTAGGCAGCTGTCACTCTTCTACTTAAAAATCGGTGATCAATGTCGAAATTACTTTTTTAGCCTGTTCTTACTGTGTCCATTTAGTCACACGAACAAAGCACATTATAGCAAGATTTCTGAGAAGTACTTTTTTGCGCTACAGAGTGCTCACTTGCACTCTGATCTAGTCATCAGTGGTCAAATCCCTTTATGAGAGAAAAAAAGTAGTCCTTTAAAATGCTACTACATTATCGCTAAAACAAGTTTTTTAAATAGGCTTGGACCAGAAGATAAAATCTCATGACAGGCGGCTTGGACCTTTTACTTTAACAAACCGCAAAGTATTTACTGAATCTGTATGTTCGGCCGACACCTCGTGTGCTCTTGCTTGATTTCTCACAACAGCCTGCGATTAAATTCACCCAATGTACAGCACAGTGAGCACTTTCCATTGCAGTCTAATGTGATCTTGATAAAAAGTATAAATTGTTAATAATGAACACATGCTGAAGGAAAATGTTTAATATTTTGTGCCTTCTTTATTCTTACTACATAATGAGGAGGAGAAAAGAAGGAGAGTCCAGTATTCTTCCCTTCCCCCATTGCTTTTCACTTAAACTTTAGGTCTAGCCAGTTCCATAATAAAAATACAAACAAACTCCTGAAAGTGGGTGTGTGTGGCTCACAGAAATTGGCTGGAGACGTTCAGGGCCTAACCTTCAATCTGCCTTGATCATTACTCCAGGATCTTTTTTCAAAAGCTATTTTTCTGTACTCTAATGTTCTGCCAATCATAATTTGTATTTCTGAACACATGAAAGGACAATTTCCCGTATCCAGTGGAAAAAAAAAAAAGGAGGACGTAAAAAGTATTTCAGGTCAAAACTAAATTTTCTTCTAAAGCTTCCTACAGGAAAACAAAAGCCATTTCCATTGCAGGCATGGTTCAGGCATCTCTTTAAAACCGATGGCCTACGGGAGGTGTTAACAAGCCGTGTGCGCGGGGCTGCATGCTCTTTTCCATTCAAGTGTCAGCTTCGCCAGCTTGCAGTCGGACGCAGACCAGTGATCCATGACTGAGCACATCAGCAAACTATGATGTAATGGGCCCTGCTCTCGCTCCATCCTTCACTCGGCCGCGGAGCCCCATCGCATGGAGTTAATCATTGACACGAAAGAGGAGGCTTCAGCGCGCTCGTGGCAGGCAGCTGGGGAGGGGGGCTCGCCACAAGCAAGCTGGAGCGGTGGAAATTTTCTGCTCTGACCAAGCCGCTGAAGCCTTGAGGAGGTGTCTGGCATCGTTGGGGGAAGGCTCTTTGATGGGAACTTGATGCCAGCTTCGTGTTTGGAGGTGATGTTTTATGTGTAACAGCTCCCCACCACCACTCTCCTAATCTCTATTACATATCTACAGACAAAACAGCTACTTGGCATCGTGCTGCGGATGTCTGCAACTTTTGCCAGGACGTTGAACAGAGGCCAGGAACTTGGGTGGAGACAGGAGCCAGAAGGTCATCTGGGGTTGCTGCTCTTTGTTAAAGCTAAATAACGTTGTGAATATACTAAACCCCTTTCCAGGCAATGATTTTTTTTCAAGGCTTTCAGTAGTTGCTTTTTATTTTTTTTCCATTGGGCTGGATCCATATACAAATATGTGAGGCAGAGCGGACTGCTCATTTGCACTTAGCATGAAACCTTTAGTTGGAGTTTTATTGAGGAAAATGAAGCAAAACAAAGTTTGCCTTATGAGAACAAGAGCTTGGGCTCTTTGTCATTTCCTCTCTTTAGACACTGATCCAATACTCACCTTCATGAAACTTTCAGTAGATTTTATTATTGTTCCCTAGCAGGAGAAGTTAAAAAACAAATCTGGAAGTGAGAATGAATTCTGGCACCTGGAACGACACAGTTACAGCTGGATCTGACATCACTACTGAGCAGTAGTTCTGCCTTGACATGCTGCTGGAATCAATGGGGACTGAAAAACTGCAGGAGTGAGATTTACCTTTTACACAACCAATACTATTAAATGACGTCTATAGCTACATAGATGCATCTTCTTATGTTTACATGCAAGATGTCAAAATTTATATGTATTATTGAGTCATGGTGTGTCTCTCCTTTCTAAAACAGACCTCAGGTGGAAGGAGAACAGTATTGGGTCTATTTAGATTATGGATAGCTCATCTTTCCATGTCAAACTATAGCAAAATAGTTACAGATATATATGATACAGTAAAAAAATTGCTTTCTTTCTTATTTTATGAAGGCGTTTTTTGCTTGTGAACATACATTTTATATTGAATTGTAACTACCTGTACTTCTCTGCTTGGCATGTAATAGCCATGGGACATAGGTCATTGCAGTTGACATTGGGTAGTTTTTGGTGCTGGAGGCACCCCTGATCTCTTGTAGATCTATGTCCATGGAGATTTGCTGATGACCTCTCCTTCTTGTAGCATGCATCCAGCACCCTGAATAGTCCTTAGCATAGGGGAAAGACCCTTTGCTTCTTCAGATACAGGGTTTTGGCCTGCAAAATCTCATCATGGGTACATTAGGGATAGAGAAATTTGCTCTGAAATGGGAAGAGCACTTTCAGGAAGAGCCCGAAACCCAGCAGTGAATCATATGGAGGCAAGAGATGATTGTTTCCGAAAAAAAAAAAAAAAAAAGCCACCATTTTCTCATCTTCTGGTTTCAGAAGGCAAAATCAGGCCACGTACGGATGAAGGCTTATCCTAAAGTCATGAGGAGTTTGTGTTTCTCCCATTTGCCATCTTCTTGTGACATGTCAACAAAGTACCTCTTTTTCTTTGTTAGCTAAAAAAGATGTCCTTGATATATGGTTTCTTCAGAACTCATTCCAGAGGTGTTTAATGTCTGCTTTGCTTCTGCAGTTTCACTGTTAGAAAGAGAGCCACATGACATTAGGAAGGAAGTAGGCTAGACAGTTTATGTGTAAATATCCCAATTCTGCATTTTCCGCAGTCCAAGGTTTTTACCTAATTCTTTACCTTTTACAGACAACACGCAGTAATGTGAGATACTCACAGTATGGAGTGTGGGCCTAAAATATTACAAATAATCTTCACAGTCCTCTCTGCTGTACTTGGGATGGGGTGAGGACAACCAGCAGCAGTCATGAGAAAATTCTGTGCTGCTTCAGGTGTTTCCCAAATCACATTTTGTGCCTGACGCCCACCTGATCCTTAGCAGTCCCAAGGGAGGGTGTGATACATTCTTTCTACGGTCCTTCAGTCAAAAAGAGCTTTGTGTCACTTCCTTATTATATAAATGGCAAAGTGAAGGTTATGCCTTACCCATCTGCTGTTCTTCTTCTCCAAAATGGGACTGCCTCTTAGCAAGCAAAAAAATACTTGTATATAAGATAGAGATGTATAAATATACATGTACATGATGTGTGTGTGTGTGTGTGTGTGAATAAATATATATATGTATTTTTTCCTGGAGTCTGGCTGGATGGGAAGCAGCAAAATACAAATTATTCTTTGTGTGGCTACATTTATCCAGATTGTGGCACCATTTTCCAGAGCCATTATCTAATTCTAGCATCTGAGAAACTCTTAGAATAAGATTTTGTGGTAACTACAAATAACAAAGGGAGAAAGACTATGGAAAGGTAAAAAGGATGATCTTGATTTGCAACAGGAAGACTAAAAATCCCCACAGTCTGGCAGTCCTGGCCCAGCCTTTTCACTGTTTAATATAGTGTCTTTCTTTTTTTTTTTTTTTTTTTCTTTTTTAAAGGACAAGACAAATTGTCTAGCCACAAGAATTTAAACAATGCTTTTAATCTAAGTGAAGAAATGTGCTCTACTGCTTGGCTGCCTTTTAAGTCAAATTTTGCCATATCTCAGCACAAGGTGCACTCACAGAGAGGGCTCGACATAGCTGTGCACTAAGGCTTGCTCAGCTGCGCTGTGCACCAGTTGAGGGTCCCAAAGAACCTGTTGCCATTTCTTTTTGCTAAGTCAAAAATGTTGGCTATTTGTGGGTATTACCATTTCATTAACATGCATTTAGGATAGTCTGTGTTTGCTATGTCAGGGAAAATGAATGTGCATGCAGGCATACACACATAAACACATATATATATAGACATATGTGCAAACACATACTGTAAGGGAGATAGATGGTTTCTATTACTTAGTGCAACCAAGTGCAGGATGCAGATGATCCAAAACAATTATCATTGAAGTTTCATATTGCAGTTTGAAAGAGATTTCGTTCACCCCATAGTTAGTGTCATGGATCTACCTACAAAGACATGTATGACATAGGGATTTTAAAATAATGATAAGTAAACCTTTTTTTTTTAGACTCAGTAAAATGTTAGAATTTTGAAATGAAAACTTGCTCGGCTCTATAAAACTAGAAGCAAGTGCGATACACCATTAGGATCCTGGATTTTTTCATTTTCAGTGGGAACTTATGAGTGTTTCTCATCCTTTTTTCAAGCCAAGGACTACCTAACTCTTCTGGAAAAAGAATCTACAGGCTGCCACCCTGGTTTCATTTGCAGTCGCTAATCTTCTAACCAGGCTATTTTTTGCACATACATATATTTTTATTTTCTCTGTTTTGCCTCCATGCTGCTCTTGTGTGAGAATGTGTGCTTTTTTTTTGTTTGTTTGTTTTTTAATTTACAAAATGCTTAAAATTGTTGCAGGGATCTCTTTTTGATGTTTTCCAGACCACTAGAGGTCCCCAGACAGTGCTGAAAAAGGCTTATTTAGCACGGCCCCTTCTAATAGTGAGGTTATCTTGGCCTGTCAGTGATCCAGGGTAAACTACTGTCTTTGGTCTCTTGCCAGTATCATTTCAAGGAAGAAATTTCACATTTCTATAAAGATGAAGAAAATATTTATTTAGCAGGTGCATACCTGTTTTTCTTAGTCATTGATTGCTGCAGTTACTCAGAGCTTTGGAACGTGAACTCTGTTTCTGGAGGGGATTAATGGGCAGAGTGATGGTTATTATCCCATAAACATAGCTGATCACGCAAATCTGACACCTCTAAGTACCTCCTGATAAAAGAAAGGGTAGATTTGGAAAAGATTGCCCAAAAGAGGGGCTGAGTATTAAGCTTTCAAATCCATATTTAGTTACTGAGCTGTCTTTTTCAGAAAGGCTGCTCCTAAATAACTCTTACCGTTCGGTAGAAGTCACTGCAATAAAAATCTGTGTGTACACATGCCATATATCATAAACCACTTCATCTGCTATTGAAGTGTGGCCACTTCAGGGCAAAAAGACGGCAGCTGTTTTATGTGTCCGGTCACAGCAACTCTCCATACCCGATTTCAGTGGGAGAGGAAGAACGCCATGAAACGGCAAGAAGGATTTAGTTAGGCAAGACGTAATTACCAAAGTTGGACTATGTCCAGGACACTGGGGCAAACCCTCCTGCTTTTGCAAATTTGATTTTAACAACTTTAATTTTAAACACCTGATAGTCATGTTTCTTGCCAAGGAGCAGTTTGCTGAAAGTAAAAGAGGCAGAATTTCCTAAGCAAAAAAAAACTCTCATGAGGAGGGGAGAAAACGGATTTCTTGTACATTTGTGAAACCTCAGTGGCAAAACATGTAAATATTCACTGCATTTTCTGGGCTATAGGTCAGCTGAGGCAAGCTGGGGTAGCTTGCCCTATCTCACAGGCTGCACCAATATTTTGTGTGTGTTAAGTGATTGTAAAAGGTGGAATTGCACAAGGGTCAGCGTTGGGAGTCCAGGACAGAAACATGCAGGAATAACACAAAAGAAATCTGCATTAGAAGACGACAATGAGGCTTCTTTTGCTATCAAAACATTTTTATGCACCAGCTTTTATTGATGACATGGCAAATATCCACAGTTGTCAAACTGTTCAACACATCAGCTTGCTCACATGGCATTTAACTGAATCTACAGCATTATAACATTATGAACAAAGCAAAATTAATACCTGAAAGAAAGCACCTTGTATAACATCAGTCCTCTGAACCTCAGGAGGAACTTTGTTGGATCACGACTACCCACTTAATTTGCTAGACGAATGAGCCGAACCAAACACTTCTCACAGTAGTTTACCAGCTTTGGAATAAGCAAGCCCTGATCCTGCCCTTTGGTAGGGGATGGACACACAGGGTCACTTCCAGTCAAACATTTCTATGACCCACCCTCACTATAAGCCCCACCCCCAATATCTATTTACAAAGACCCCAAAGATGATGGTGTAACTGTAAGGCATCTACAGCAGCAAGGAGATAGATTTTTCAAGAAACCAATTTTGACTAAAAGAAGGGTATTTATGATAGTCTGCAGACAACTTGCTTTAAGTAAAGGAAAACTGTATTTATAGCACCCTGAAAATTACTAAGGCATGTAGCATCTCACTAATCCTGGCACTCTGGCCCAAGTGGAACAACCTTCTCCAGTTGCTGCAGAAGGAAATTTAATGGAATGATCCATACCTGGGAGATGATTCCCGTATTTGTATAAGATATAGAACAAGTGAGCAGCTGTTCTGGGACTTGCTATGTCCTATTTGCACACTGGACACATTTGGATGGTAAAATCCTGAACTTCATACTTCCCTAATGCATATGTTGGTCATGCTATGGTACCAGTGGAAGTCAGGCTGTGGCTGCTGAGTAATATATGGCCCTGAGTCATGTATGCAGTTATATTCAGATAAGGGAAGAAGGAGGGCTCAGGTAGATGTAGTTGTATCTACTTATCAGCGTACTGAAGTCACAATATTTTATGGATTCCTGATAATCTAGTATTTTACAATATTTTATGGTCTTCCTTCTGCTGTGTAATGGCTAAGTGCAAAGACAGCTGTTCAAGGCCTGTGACCAGTGCTGCTACTGTTTCTTTAATGCCCAATTTATTTCAGTTTCTGAACTCTCTCCCTTGCTCCTCTTCATGAGAAAGCTTTGGTGTTTGGCTGTGTACCCATGTGCACAAACCGACTCCATGCGCAGAAGACCAGCACTTTGCTACAGGACAAGGCTGCTACGTCCAACAGGCTGTACCTGCCAAAGGAGTAAAGTGGAATAGAGTTCCTGCGTACTGCTCTTCCAGCAGGTCTGCTGTCTCCTGTATTCGCATAAAGAATGGAAATGCTTTAGACCCATGTAATAATAAACATTATTATTATCACAGCTTTTTTACATACCAACCTATCTCCTTGCAAATCCTGTGATAACAAGAAAGTACAATTTACATGATGAACAAAATAATGCAAAATTCCATGCTTAAGAAAATAAAAGATGATGAACTTCAACCATCCTCCTCATGATGGAGCCCAGATAGTAATCAGACGTTTGTTGCCATTTTTGGCTGTCACATTCACGTCTGAAGTACTCATACTGCAGAAACCATTTTTCTTTACCTTTCAAAATTGGTGAATATGGAAGGTAAGCAATGGCTTTACATAGCTGCTTGTAACTTTATTCCATAAAGTAACAAAAAGAACTAGTGCAAAACACATCAGTTGCAATTAGGTGTAATCCCAAGTAGAACCCCTGTGGGACTGCAGAGCTATAATGACGTATACTGGAGAGCGATGGGTATACATCGCAAAAGTATAAGAATTTTCCAATTGTAAACACAGGCATGAAAACATTATCTTTTTTCCCCTCTCCACCCACCGCCATTCTATCTCTATTTCCAGTACTGAGTCATTCCAAGAAACATTAACAAATTTGTAGTCAGCAAACAAAGACATCTAATCATCAGACAATTCTTTTTTGCCATAGAACAGAAGTCACAAACAAGGGCTCAACATGAACAGATATAATTCTAAACTGCAGTCTTGACCTTTTAGTCAGAATATATTGAAATTCCACTACAGAGCTCCTGTCTGCACTGGGAACCAAAAACTGCAGTGTTTAATTTGTTAATAACTTAAACAATGGTTTTATGAATTCTCAGGACATTATAGTGCCCTGATCACAAAGCATTTACAGCAAATATGTATTTTTAAACATACATATAAGCTGCTAGGATTTTTTTTTCACATTGGTTCTGAAAGAGCTTTCATGTTTCACTGGGATAGCAGTGCATCAATAGTCATTATTTTTCCTGGTAAAAAGAAGCATCCCTTTTCCTCTTGAGAAAAATAAAAGAAAAAGGAGAGAGAGACTCAGCAGCTTCACAGTGACCTTGTGCAAGGCAGACTCGCAGGCTTTTTTGCACAGCTCATGTCATCTTGGTCAGAAAGCTATGCTGCAAAGCATTTGTACAAAACTATGATGCACAGTGTCCCTGGTCTGATTTAAAATCACAGACACATGGAGCAACAGTTGTGGTATTTTTCTGAACTACAGAAAATCACACACACACAAAAAAATGTACATTGGTCTGTACTAGTGACAAGCAAAGTTAAAAATAAAAACAACCAAACATACAAAAAGCTCAACCACCCTACACCTTTATGCTACATCTCAATTTGCTAAAACGCTTGTAGGGCCTGTCCTCTAATCACACTGAATGCACTGCTAGCTGCACTTGTCAGCTAGGCAGACCCTCCTCCTGCTTCGCTTGGATAAAACTCTCTCTGCTCTCAGCTGTGGTAAGTTTTGTTTCCACAGTTCCTTATTAAATCAAAATTTTAAAAGAGAAAACCACATCTCATGGCTCTCTTCTGCATGCAGCTGGAAAAAGGCCCTGATTCTGCATCTTGCTGAGCACCCTTATCTCAGAATACAGAGAAACGGCTGCAATGACTGCATCCTGCTCCTTAGGGGAAACCGACTATTATTTATGTCTAAACACTCTAGCTCCATTATTGGCAAAAAAAAAAAAAAAAAAGACTAAACCATACTGATGTGACGTGTAATAGGGTATATTGCTACCTTAAACCACATCTCATGTGTACAGCTGACATACATGCATGTGCACATGAATCTTTATTATTCAAGAGAAGCCTGGGTAGATTTGAGACAAAAAACAATGTTTCATTGTGGTTTGAAGTTCTAAAATGCTCACATTTGCAGAGGTCTGTCCAAATGTGTTCATTAAATCTACATCTTCAGGCCATATGCAGCAGCATAATTTAGAGTGTATATTTTATAGGTTTAATTTTCTGCCTTACCCACTGATTATTATGTGCTGTAAAACCTCAATTATCCAAACTCGTCAGGGTAATAAGGAAGGGAAATGGAAAGGAGGTTGTGAAAAAAGGATACCTTACCAAATGCCATAGAAAAAGCTGTCCATACAACATCAAGAGGATTGGAAATGTCAGTGTTGTTAATGCCCTTTATCTTTTCCTAAAAGTATTATCAGTATGGATAGAGGCACAATATGGTAACTGTTTCTCTCATTCTTAGCATGTTCTGGCAGGCAGCAGACAATTTAAAACACCGTGGACAAATGCACAGCCCATTCTGTCTTCATTTTCACCATGCAAACTCACTGACATAGATGGAAGAGCATGACCAAACATAAAGGGTGAATTTGGCCAAGTTGATAAGAGTTGGACTTCAAAGATGCAAAAATATGCTGGCAAGTTTCTACCCCTAACAATTAAGATTAACTACCTAATTCTTGGATGGATCTAGGAGGGCAGACATACAGGGCTAAATGGCTGTTGATAAAAAGGGAAACTTGCCCAAGAAAAATATTAGTTTTCTCAACTTTCAGCCCAACTATAAGAATTGTAATTCTGTTGTTTATGCTCCAAATAGCTGCAAACAGAAAACAGGCATATATTCTATGCCTGAAAAACACCATGGGTGAATTGGAAGCCCTTTTGTATGTCAGAGCTGTAAATCTGAGATGGTGAAAATTTTTAAGCATCACTGGTAAAAACAAGAGAGAGGCTGTGAAATGGTAGAACAAAAAGCGCCCCCTGTACATGGACTAGTCCAAACACATTATTACACATATACAGCTACAACTGTCAACAACTTTCTCCCGGAGAGTTATTTTTGATGCATGTCCCACCACTAGCCTTAGCTGACTGCTGTCGCACCCCAACTTGCCCACCAGTTTTTGAGGCTAGTCATTTCCCATCCAAATGATTCCAGTTGATTTCAATGATCCCATTCCAATGAAAGTTTTTGTGTGCCCAGAAAACTTGGCTGCTGCCATGAGTGTGTTTCTGAGTGATGCCCCTAAGTGTCCACAGCTTGTGCACGTGGTTTTGAGTGTCGAGGCAACTTGGCAGACGTCTCTGGCCTTCCCAGAGCAGAACCATCCTACGCTCGCGTTCAAGGAGTTGACTTCTTTGCAGCAGCTTGCATATTCGTTTTGACTCGCTTCTTTGCTGAGTAGTAATCTGCAGAGCAACACAAAAATGCAGGAATTAAAACTGCAGCACTAATAATGACTGCTTTAATGAAATCCCTCAAATCTTGTTTTTTTTTTTTGTCAAAGAAGTCATTTGGACTTCTCTAAGGTTTGTGAAGGAACAAAACTAAAACCTTTAGTATGTTCCATAGAAAGCTTTGTAATACCAAGTAAAACAAAGGAAATGTGCTGGCTTTTGTCCAGTTCAGATCAAAGGACTTTGGACCCTCTTATGCAAGCTGAGCAATGTGACATTTTACTCCAACTTTTAGAGCCACTGCTGCAGTGCTTTCCTGTCAGGAACAGTTGTTTCTCCTCCTTAAAAATAACAAAGCATACTGACTGTAAAATAACATCAGAAGAACCATATTTATGTGGCATTTTATTTCTACTTATTAGGTCAAATGCGGATTCCTGAATGACATCATGAAATTTTGCTATATCACTGAATCATAACTAATTATCCTCACAGACCATATATATCATGGATCAAGAGAACTTTTTCATGTATGTATGTGGCTAACTTTTTGCTTCTAAAGTACAGAACCATAATTATAGCAAACACCTAGGAGTCGCTCCTCTGTCCTCACAGCACAAACCAAACAGAACAAAACAATTCAAAACATTTTTTCAAGTAAACAGAGCAAAGCTTGCTGAAATGGAAGCTAAATGTTTATTTACCTTTAGAGTTGATGGTATTTACCTGGTGTAAATTGTTTGTGTTCATACTAACACAGCTATTCCAACTTAAACCAACTGAGAATCCAAGCTTCATAATATTTAAACTCAAGCTTCCTATATAATCAAATTGGCAACATATTTTGAGTCCTAGCAGCATAAAGCCTTGTATTAATTTCAGCACAGAATATTATTGGCAGGATGGCTGGAACTCTATAGTCTTTCACAGCCAAGTTTGTGCAGAATGATTCCTGCAGCCAATTTCCTTAAGGATATGTCTACATGGCACAGTGCAGCAGAGCATAGCGGTACTGGAGCTAGTCCTGAGTAAGTTAAGCTTCTGGAGCGAGACTTGATCCCAAGGAGAGTATGTTCTCACAGGCAAGAGCTTGCACTATGAACTCAGTAGAAAAGCAAGTCCTGCTATTATTACAACCCAGTGCAGTCTCTCAGTGGGGCTGCAGAGAGGAATAGCAGTAAGAATAAAAAACCTACGTTACAAAATGTAATCCTTACATCTGTTGTTTTTTTCCAGCAAAAAGACTTCTACAAAGCTATCCTCCATTTCAACTTGGGCAAAGAAATACGCTGTGGATTATGCTTAGTGGATGAAATTCATAAGGGTCTTAAATAGTCATTATTCCCATTTCAGCCAGTGAAGAATTTTAGCCAGAGCCAAACTGCTTAAGACACTTGCATACTTATTAGCTGAGCCTCATTTCAGGACTGATGGAGGCACTTAAAAACCAGGGCAATGTAGATCCCCAGAGCTGTATTCAGCTGGTTAAGCTTTCACTCTAGAAAGAGTCCATGAAAACAGGCTGGTACTTCTGAGGGACTCTAAAAATCACATCAGTTGGCATAAGTGAAGTACTGAGCAGTTGCAGCCAGTTCAGAAAGAAACTCTGGGCACAGAAACCTATGAGGGAATGATCTGTACTGCTTAAATATACCTAACTAAATACCTGCTTTCATTTCTCCCTTGTTTTCTCCCACTTCTCTTGCACAAATTGGGGTTTCAGGACTATATACTTCAGAAAGAAGATCTGCAAGTAAACGCATAAAATTGTTGTCAATTCTCTCTCCTTTGACGTTAAGCAAAGGAGGCAAGGACGTATGGACGTCTTCCTGGAGAGCTGTAACACTACAAGGTCCAAGTGCATTGGACTGAGGCAAGCCAACAGATTTGGAAAAGAAGAAGAGCAGACAGCCGATATGGTTGCCCAACCTGGTTAGAGAAACGCATCTTTCAAAAAACGAACAAAACAACAACAAAACCAAAGAACAAAAATGAAAAAGCAAACAAACCAGCAAACCAAAAGGGCCTGTAGCTGAGCTTCTTTTTGAACTTGAAGCTATCCCAGACAGACAGCAGAGCAGAACCACACTGGAACTACACTGAGGAAGATGAAATATTTGCTTATAAAAGGTTTGGGAGACAGAAGAAAAAAATACACTTCCATAGCAGTTATTTCTCTACATGTCTGAGGAGTCAAATATGGCAAGAAAACCTCTATTCCTTCTATTCTGGGGGCACCGACGTCCACAAAATCCCATGGCTGTTTTTTAATATGTTGATATTTATTTAATAGGCCCCAGCTGTCTTTTAAAGTCTAAATTAAATGCACATTGTTGCATCTTAATGTAAAGCGTTAAGCATAAGGTTCCCCTTGACCAAAGGCACATGCAGATAACTGTTCCAATCCAATTGGAGAACCTGATCCTAAACTCAACTTTCATTCTGGAATGGTACAAGTCGGGCAAATAGGCTAAAAAGTGAGGTCAAGCATTACCAATAGCCATCACTTTGTCGTAACAACCTGCCCTCAGTTTTGCCTGAATTACTGTAGTCTTGTTCAGAGGGATAAAGTTTCTGCAGCCAGAGACAAACGTGTGATGAATTTTTCAGCTGGCAATAAGGAGACTACATGGGTGCATGTGTGTTTCTGGGAGAAAGAGGCAGACAAGCCCTGATGTTCAAGCATCATCAAAGAAGAGGACTGCGAATGATTTTCCTGGTCCATCCCATTACACCGGGATTCCTTGGGGAGAACGGTAGTGCTAGACTAAAGAGTTTTCTCTTCTGAAAACATGTGGGAAAGTGTTAAACTGTGCTGCATGGTATTTTGGTTTCCACATCTCCTGTTGAAATGCGTCTTGCCTGGGGAAAACAGAACGGAAGAAAAATATCCCCTGGAAATATCTGCATAATTTACTCCCACACACCTAGTGAGAGATTTACAATTGAACATCAGTTCCCTCAAACCATCACAACATTGTACTCTGAATTACACTTCTGTACTCCTACCTGCAAATTATACTGTTAATTAGTTAATGGTTGTAAAGTGCTTTGGAAAAGAAAAGTGCACTCATTAAATATCATTGTTCTGTACAATGTTCTGTACAATGTTCCACTCTTCATTAATCCCCAACCTCTTCCTGAACCTCTCTCTAGCAATTAAGTTTCATACTCTCAAATAGCAAATTATTCTATTGTCTGACTTGCTGAGATCAACATCACTCTTCAGAAAATGTTTCCTGAAACCTTAGCTTCAATTATCTTCCAGGCAATTTTGAACTGGTGTCTCACATTGAATTCCCCAAAGAAAATCTTTTGTCTATGTCTTGAAAACCTCAATCCAGAATAAACTAAAATCCCAGTAAGGAAAAGAGAAATCTAATCTATAGCATCAGATTTTTCAAATAAGTTCAGATCCTACTGGGAAGACAAAATGAGGGGCCAGATTCTCAGAAAAGCTTAGCATGTGGGATGCCAAGGACTTTTAAAAACTTGAAACTCTTTTATGGGTGCTGAAACAAGAAGTCCTTTCCTTTGTGCATCTGGCAGCAAGTCCTGGTGAGTAACATTTTAAAACCTAGCCCCTTTCTGCCTCCCGGCCAAGTTTAAGATTGATCTGCCCTTAAAATTCTTGGATGCCTTCACTGAGCATAAAATCCAAGCTGAAGCTAGCAGGAGAACTGGCTGCTTTCTCTGGTTGCTGGTCTTTCTCCTAAGGCTTAGCTTGGCCAGCTACGCTCCTCACTGCCCTCTAGAAACTGTAATCAAAAAAAACCCTCCAGGTTCCCAGTCAGTGGGTAACCCTGCTTTCTTGTTGGGTTCTTGCTTGGGAAATTCTCTCACTGCTTTTCTTAGACTTTTAAAGTGTCTAACCCTTGTAACCAGCCTAACCATCCTCTTGTAAGAAGTGGCGGTTATCTTTTTTGTTCTGATGCTGACAAGACCTCAGCAAACCCCCTGGGGCTGTGGGGAGGTTGTGGAACAGCACCTATGAAAACGACACAAGTCCCTCAATTACGAGTTTGCATTCTTTCTTTCAGATGCTTCTCTGAGGAAGAAGATCCCTTTTTTTATTAAAACAAAGTTGGTCTATGTCCCCAAAGAAGAAATTCTAAGAAACTGCCGGGATCAGCTTGTACCATCTGAGCAATACAAAGGTCTCACACACCTGTCAGTGAGGTCTGTCTTCGTTTTTTCCTTTCTGGGCTCCTCTTGCCCCCTGTTTTGTTTGAAGTTTTGGATTTCTCAGTCAGTATCACCTGGGCAAAGTGCTGAACCTTGTCCTCCCTGCCCAGGGGTAAGTTCAAGTGCTGCAGGGGTCTCCGAGCGCCCCCCACCACGCAGCTGCGGTAGAAGGCGGGCACCTGGTGGCCCTCCAGCTCTTCCCACTGCAGGAGCCCCTCGGTCGGCACGTCCCGAAGGAAATCGAAGTTCCACTTCTGCCGGGCTCTCTCGATGCTGCTGCGCAGCATGCGCTGGAAATCCTGCTGCAGCTGATCGTGGTCCACGGGGCCAAAGAGGTTCCTCCGAGCATGCGCTGTTTTCGCTGGCTTCCGCTCCATCTTTTCGCCCCTCTGCCGCTCTCCAGCCAGTGTAGATAGCAGCGCTTCCCTGCCAGGGACAGAAAGACCATCACCCACCCTTTGCAAGCTCAACTTAATGAGCACCTCATACTCTTTAGGGGACCCTTATTCCACCGTTTACTAAATGAGGACTTGTGCTAAGGGTTAGAGACACACAAGGAAGTGGACAAAATTCCTGAAGGTAGAGACTGTTATTATCCTTGTTGTCATTTGTCCTTGGAGCAGGACTCAAGACATCTAGATGTTGCACGAGTAAAAAGCACAGAAAAAGTCAAAAAGCATAGAGGCGGAACTTGGAAAACAGGCATAAGGACCACCTTAAAAAAAGAAGGGGGGGCTGAAAAGAAGGACTTTCCAGACAATCATAAAAATCATAAAAATAGTTAGGTGTTTAGAAGATAAAACTTAAAAATGGATGTGGTATCACTTCAGTGATTATTCTTAAAACCTCTTTTGTAGTGTCAGTCAAGTTGGGAGCTAAAGATGATCTGATCTATTACTGATTCTTGACTGTGGTTTTCATACCAAAATATAAATGGTCTCTATCACAGACCGAAAAACAAACTAACAAAACTTTTCCTGCTTCCTATAAGGCTACACCTCACCTCAGTCAAATACCAGTAGGTAAACTTCCCCTTAGGCCAGCTCAAGGACAAAAGAGACAGCCTGCACCCTCTCCTAGGAGGTAAGGTGGAGACATGGCAAGACTAAAAGTAATCAGTCAATTTACAATTTTATTGGCCAGAGGGGCAGAAAAGTAGCAAATATGCTAACTCACTAATTCCTGCCTCAGGCCTCTAATTCGTGGAAAAGCTTGATATAGATGTCAAGGTTGTATCCCTGAAAAAGAGTGCAAGTGGTGTCTGGGCATCCCATTACAATCACACTCAAGTGCCCAATCTGAGAAATGTCACTCTGTGGCTCTTGCCAGCAATGGGGCAGTGTTGGCACATACCGAGGTGATGGGGCCACCTCCTCAGTGTCAGTGCTGGGGTAGGAAACGCACCTGAACAACAGGGGACCAAGAGACAGACAGGCTGCTGCATTTGCTCCTCTTCCTCTGCCCTTAGTGGTTCTGAAAGAGCGGCCCGCAAACGCATGGCCTAGAGCCAGAGGAAATTAAGGCAGAAGCTGCCAGCTCTCGGTTGCCCTTGAGCCACATATGCGGATTTCCAGGTGGTGGGTGCAGTTTGCTGAAGGCTGATGGCTCCCACACGCTGTGCAGCCAGGGGAGCCCTCCCGGCTGGGGCCACAACAGCCCTGGCACAGCCAGCGGGGCTCCGCGCCGGGGCTCCCATCTCCGCACTGTCACGCAGCGCCTCGCAAGGGCGGCAAAGCCCCGCTTTGAGGAAAAGCAGCCGGGTGTACAGCAGCGAGGATAATCCTCTAGGTGGCATCCGGCGTCCCAAAAGCCCGGACGGCCGCGCACCGCTTTGCCCTTAGCCGCAGGGGCGCTCGGCGGTGCTGGCGGCGGCTGTGCCAGCAGCAGTCACACCGCTGCTCTGCTGTCCTTGCAGACCGCGCCAGACCGCCAGCAGTTTACATCTACGCTAACTCAAAGGTGATTTATCATTTTAGGGATGAATATGCAGTGCTTTGAAGGAAACGCTCTTCTGCATTAGAAACTCTCCTCGCATGTAGCAGGAGTTGGCTGCTTGATGCAAGGGAATCAGACTTAGGATGAAAGAAGCTATTTATCACACATTTTTGGCCTTGGTAATACGTATACTTGCAATAGTGTGTATGAATGAACTAGAAAAGAATCTATCTTGCTCTATTAATAATTTCAAGAACATGGAAATAACTGGAAGGTACAGACTACTAATCCAGTGCCTTGTCTTTAAAACTGTCTAATTCCAGGTGTTTCAAAGGAAGATAAAATGCCTGCAGAGAGGACAAATATAGAACAACCTTTCCCTATGGGAAGTTTTTTCCAAATGCTCTTAATTATGTCATGAATCACAAATGCTTATAACTTCTAAACTCACAGCATATGTATAATAGTGACTGTTGCTGTTACCATTATTCATGATCATATCTAGGGTGAAATCCTGGCCCTAGAGAAGCCAGTGCATATTTAATGCAGTAGAATTAACAAAAAAAAAAATCAAAAACAAACAACCAAATAAAAACCCCAGTTTTTCCAACTCTTGGCTCTAAAGCCACACCATCACTATTCCCAAAGGTCAGTGCAGGCTGTGTAAGTGTATTAAACACCTTTAAAATTAAACTCAAATGCTTGTTAAGTGAAAAAAAAAAAAAAAGGAAAGAAAGAAAGAAAAGAAAGATAATTTCTTTCTTAACCCCAGATTTTTTTCTGACATTTAAGCGAAAGCTGTCAGACCCATTCAGCTTTAGACCTGTCCATGTATGGACACTTACTAAAGCCACAGTACAAGACAAAAAGGCTGAAGCACAGAGCTTAGCATTAGGGATGGCCACTTTTGTTTTCTGCCTTCTTGAATGAGTTGGAAAGAGATATAAACTTCCTGAGCAGTCCAGTGTTTGCTTCTTGCATCCAACTTTCTGAGTATCAGAGAATTGTTATATCACATCTTTTAATATCATATACGTGTATGGTTTCAAAAAAAAAGAAAAAAAAGGATATGAATACTTTTAGGAATTAATGCTGTGGATTTTTCATTTTCATTCTTTCAGTGAGAGGTTGTTTCCTGGTAATCGAGGTACTAAATTAAAGTTGCTAGCTATAAATCCTATTTTCAGACACGTTGCTTGTCTGTGACAGGTGCTCAGGTAATTATTTTTATCATTTTTTTTTAATAGCTGAAAAGGCCACCGCTTCCCTTCAGGATGAAGGGGAAGCCACAGTCCTTGTCTTTGGCTTTACGTTGTTTCATCCCTCCCTTTCTTCTCTGGTGTTTGCTACCCTGGCAGCATAGTCAAGTGCCACCATCTGTCCCTAATACACATCCCCTTTGTACTGAGGTGAAAGGGAAGGGTGTGTGTGCAAGAATGGGATTTATTTGTCATAACCTCAAACAATAGATAAGGCTTGGCTGCTGCAAGGCACAGCTGAGCTGCTCCACAAGCCCCACCGCGCCGCATTGAGCGCCGCTCCCCCGCGCCGCCCGGGCCCTGTGCCCCCCCGGGGGCGGCCAGCCGGGCTCAGAGCAACCCCCAGCGCCCCCTTCCCTCGCCCCAGGGCGGCCAGGATGCCCCCGGGCCCCGAGCAAGGTGCGCGGCGCCGGCAGCGCGTCTGTCCCCCCGTGCGCCGGAGCAGCGCGCTCCCTGGGCACGGCTCCGTCCCGATCCGCCCCCAAGGCGCCCC
>JAWLRI010000879.1:55034-90842 GCA_034781795.1 Crypturellus tataupa
ATTCGAATAAAGTCTTAGGTCTCCTCTGTCTCCTCTTTGGACATTTCACTTCTGGACAGCGAGAATTTTCCGCACATAATGGATGGGAGAAGAGAGTAAGGGGAAGTTATAATAGCCCGCTAGGATTTCAAGCGTTTTAAGGCAGAGGCAGAGGGGGAGTATTTCACATGGCATGCAGTGAGTAACAAGGAGCCAAAGGCTGGGCTATAGGATATACAAAGAGGAAAGTTTAGTCTCGGTTTCAGGAAAGATTTCTGTCAGTTGTTATATTGTTGACTAGTTTCCTAGGGGAAATAATGAGGACAGGAATTTTAAAATCAAATGGGGCAAGGAACGAGAAAATATGCTAACAACGCTCACAACGCTCAAACTGCCTCCGTGTGAACAACCAAGATTGTTTTCCTTTCTTTTGTACCCTCTGCGGTCCTTGTTCTCCAGTCAAGCTGTCTCTTTTAACCCTTGCTTATTTGTTGCCACACTGTATCAGATGTATGTTAACCTGGCATGTCCTTTCCACTAGTCCCACTTTTCTCCTGCTCTGTGTTCTTCCTACATTTCCCTTCTCTTGTCCTTTTTCACCCCTTACTTGCCCTCCACCCTGAGACTGGACTGAATCTCCTGCTGTTTCTGCTGTTTCTGCTTTCATCTCTCCCCAAAACCTTCTCTGAGTTTCTTGTGGTATAGGGCTGCTCACTGTGTTCCCAGGGAGGGATGCAAAGCGTCACGGTCAGAGACATGATTTTTCATGAGTGCAGCTCCTTTCACCTTGCTTAGACTGTGGAAGACTGTTATTCCCATTTTGCATAAACAGGGAAGCCAAGCAAAGAGGTTTACTTGAAGTGGCACATTTGGGCCGGGAATGAGCTGACTCAGTTCTCTGATATCCCAACCCAAATCCTTTCCAGGGGCCTATTGTTCCTGCAGTCCTGTGGGTGCTCTCTGACCTATCCCTCTGGAAATGCAGGCACAGCATGTGGCTCAGCACTGTGACAGAGCTCCCCATATGTCAGGCAGTACAGAGGCAAAAATGCAATACAGAGGGAGGTGAGGCTTGGGCCTTAGGTGTGATGCTGAAGACTTTCCACTTCCCTCTGGATTAAACATTTAAACTATAGTTGCCACTTCTTTCAACAAATAAACAAGACAGACTTAGTATTATTTACCAAGTAAGGAAGTCTCTATAAAACATTCCCCAGATTTGAAGTAATCATGTTTTTCAAAGGAATTAAAAAGAAAAAAAAAAAATTGGCGAGCAGCATGTTGTCTGAAGTCCAGGCAAGACACACACATTTATTTCCAGTAGCAGCACACAGCGTACTGACTGTAACTAGGTGAGAATCCTAAACAGACCCAGTTTCCTTGCTGGCATCTAAAAACAGGGATAAATTCCTCCACCGACAGAAGACAGATGGTGTGGGCATTGCTAAAATCCTGGCTTCCCTTCCCGGAGTCAAAAAGCTATGCAAATGCAAAAGTTCAGAGCGTGAAGATTGCTAATTAATTATTATCTTTATTCAGATGTTGTCATTCTTTGCCTGTGGTGCTGAGGTCTGGCACACTTTAGCCCTCCAAGCACAGTATTTCCGTGATGGTCTTAATTTATCCTCTATTGGGTGAATAATGTCCTGTTTATCAAGCAGAAGGAGGGAAATCAGCCTTGCTGATGTAGAGGTGTGGGGTACAGACAAAAGGGCACAGGATGAGGTAGTTTTTTTCAGCCTTTTTCTCATGCTCTTCAAAGGGAAGAGTGGGACAGAGTCTGAACTCAATGTTGTTGTGGGTTTGTGTTGTGTGATGCCAATACTGTGTGAGCCTTGCATCACTGCCATGGTACCTCACAGTGATGCTGACTTTTGGGTCAGTGTAGTCACACAGACTGCAGCATTTTGTCATGGATCCTCGTCGTCCATCCCACGGCTACTGCTCCATCTCAATGGTGGGTGCTCTGAGCATTCTTATTCTGCATATTGTGGGAATTCCACCCCCAAAATGATGGAATTCTGGGAGCAAGGGACAAGCAAAGGGAACCCCACAGCTTGTCATGTGGGATCCTGTTATCCTTCTTGCTTTTGACATCTGGGCTGCTTTGCGGCCATCATCAAGCAGCAGGTGCCACAGTGGTGCATATAAGCACCATAGAAATGAAGCTCAGGTCAAGAGGTAGAGCGGAAGGTTGACTGGTGGCCAGGCTAGGGAAGAAGAGACTGGAAAGGACTGGTGAAAGGAAGAGGCATGGAAGGATGGAAAGTAGGCGTAGAGCTAGGAAATCTGGACATCCAGTTTGGAAGTGGTGCGATGAAAAGCCTCACCTAGCTATCCAACAAGAAAAGACTTGTTATGTGAATCAAACCAAAAGTAGGGAAGAGACAAAATAGCCATTCAGTGGGAAGGACAGTGCAGAAAGGAGCTCATCTATAGTGTTTTGGAGAAAATATTTGTCCAAGGAGCCCAACCCCCTCAAACCTGGAAGGGAACCAGAGTTTCTGCTTCTCCCATGCTGACAAGAAGGGTCTGTGAAGCCAGAGGGCAGTGTGTGCCATCTGCCTCTAGGAAAGTGACATCTTTTTAATTATTTAATACAGTTCAGATGACAGTTGTTAAGTGAATCAGCCTTGTTAATAAGCCAGTATGACCCATTTTTACTCTACCTTACCCTATCCTACCCTACCTGTTACTGCCTTAGACTGTCACTTACCTCTTAAACCTGTTAGGCACTGTATTTACATATATAGTGGTTCACATTGCAAGTGGAAAAAGATAGAGCCAGGGACATTTAGGTGATGACTTTTAACAAATTATTCTCTATTGAAAATCACCATGTCCTTTGAACAGTCTCTGATGGAAGCTTACTCATCTTCTACTGCCCATTTTTTGTTTCCCTATATTGAAGTGCAAGACCTTCTCTACAGTGTGGATTTTTGCAGTGACTCAAAAAAAAAAAAAAAAAAAACAGTATCATGATCTGCAGGGTAAATACGCGCTTTCAGCATGGCTCTGGTAGGAGATATACAGTGGTATATTAACAATAGCAGCATATTGGTTCAAACATTTCCTAAGCTAGACAAGACTGTCAGCTTCTTTTGGTATCTAGAGTGGTAGTTCTCCAGAAATTAGGCCCCTGAGAGCATTTTTTTCCCCTAGGGCTGAGATAAGCTACTAAGTTCCAGCTGTTAGCGTAAGACCTGCCTAAACTTTGACTGGTGCATTGCTTAGGCAACTGGTTCTCATCGCACACCTCTCCACAGCTCAGGCTGCATCACACATAGTTGAGCTCTGCAGGTTCCCTCCTGCTGCACAGTCCCATATAACATGTACTGTAACATGTACATAACTGTGACCCCTTATACCATGTACAGGTGACCCCATGTAGTAAGGATTGCTGGACATGGCATTCAAAAGCACTTGAGAGACCCTTAATATCGAGAACACCCTTGAGATGTCTTGTTGTGCAGATAGACAAGCACCAGCAAGTGCAAGTGAGTGTTTCCAGTTGTTCCTTTGTGTGTTTGGAAATGGTTCTGAAAAGGCATGTTTTACTTCTGTGCTGACTGATAAAATAGTATCCCTTCCCGTTAAGGAGTATACCTGGAAAAACATTAATCAAGACAGCCAGATGGACAGTTTCAGTAACAAAGGCTTCCCAAAGGCTTCTAACCATACATTCTTTACTGTCATAATCGTGACATAAATATTGCTTTTATCGTCCCAGGATTTGTAGTGTGATTTCTCCCTTAATTCGTTTAAAACAAAATTTTCCCTCCTTTTTTACAAGCTCATTTTTTCATTTGTTTGTTTAGCTTTTGCTGTTCCTGGTGTGTTTATTTTACAAAGTACCTAAATACCCAAAGTTTATGTGCAGCTCCCAACACAGTAGAAGAGGTGAAGGCAGAAAAAAATACATTTTTTCACAACTTCTGCTTCTAATGCTGGAGGCTTCTTTCCAGTCAAAACAAGGCAATGTCAGGTTTACTTATCTTGGGGATCTCAAACATGTTGTGCTTCAATAGCCTGCGGGCAAGAGACCTCACCCACTCGGTGCTGAATGGAGGCTGGAGTCTGCTGACATTCTTGGAGCCTGAGGACTGTTGCTTCACTCCAGCTTTTGCAGCATCAAAACATTGGCTCATTCGCCACCTGCTCCCTCCCAACCCATAAAGGACGATTGTGGGTTACTGTTATGCTGCAGCTTCGTGCAATGTGACTGCTTCGTCACATGTCAGAGTTGTTTTCTTAGTTCTTTCCCTCCCTATCCTGAAAGCTTTTCATTAGTCATCTAGGAAAAAAAAACCCTCCTCCTCTATTCATGTTCTCAGGGTGAATTTTCCAGGCTGGATTTTTTTAGAAACAGGCTCTAGTTCCACGCTTGAATTTTTGCAGTCATGAACAACCAGGTCAGGAAACCATGATTTGTAAAAAAAGGGGTCATCTGGGCTTCCAGGCTTGTGGCTCGCTTCATTTGCTGGCAGGCTGCGCAGCACTCAGTCTCAACTCTGCAATGTGAGCTATGACTGCTCAGCACTTCTGTAAATTTGGGTCACTTAGGAGAGCAAGAAACAGTTTTGGATTTCTGGTTTCTGGTCCTCTAACTTTAAAAAGCTTTCCAACGTTCCTGTGTGGGGCACCTAACTTCAAAGAGTTCCTGCTGTTTTTACCAAAATATGGAAGTAGAGTGCAAAGCTGAAGGCACCTTTGATTTTTTTTTTTTTTTTTGAAAATCCAGGCTGTATAAACTGACTTTTTTCTTATCACTCTCCTAAATTTTTTCCCAGATCCTTTATTGTATTTCTAATAGGTTCATTCTAGTCTCTCAGATGTGCCTTAATTAGTAGAAATATGAAATGCATAAGAGAAGGTTGGATAAACCAGGGCCTGATGATCTCTGACTTGTTAGATGATTGGTGTCCACCTCAGACACCCTAGTAGTCCCTAACATGGAGCTCAACACAGCTGGAGAACCTTAGTCACACAAGGCACTGTTTGCACTTGCTGTGATATCAGTCTGTTCTGGTTTCTGCTGTTATTAGTGACAATCCCACAAGGTGACCAGCTCACATCTGAGTCCTAAGACTTGGTGTCATCGTCCTTTCTGGTATTTTGGTCTCCATAGGGGCTGGCACAGAGGTGCTGATTCAAAACCATGTTTTTGTTGTTGTTGTTTTTTGTGGGGCAGAAGTCTTGGATCAGGGAAAGAGAGCTGATTTCCACATTTGGGTGTCACAACACAGGGCTTGTGCTCTAGCCAGAACTAAGGAGATTTTGTTGTTGTAATTCTACTTCTTTAACCAAAGGATTCTCTAAGGCTCTATTTCCCTGTCATTACTTTTGTATTATTCCCCAGCCTACTTTATAATCCCCCTGTCTGGCTATCTAGCCAGGATCTCCCCTGACTTGGTATTGGCTTCACAAACACCATACTCAGACTGCTGAGATTTCCAAATAAATAATGAAAAAAAAAATCTAAGAGGAAAATATCTGACATTGGGTTTTGATTACCTTGGAATGGATTATCCCCACTGCTGATGAAGTCTGCCACAGATTTTCAAGCTTCCCTCCACTTTGTCAGTGATGCTTTTCCCTTCTTGCATCCTCCCTCATTTTCTAAGGATTTTCAGGCCTCTCTGATTCCTCCTCAGTCACCAGGGTCTGCCCTTGGGCAGGAGCATCTGTTGACATGCTGTACAGCTGATATGCACTCACTGCCAGCTCGAACAGTGTAGCCCCTTGTAGGGAGCAGCTGGGAGGGAGTGGGCCAGGGGATAGGGCCAAGTCCTGATGCTGCCCGCTCAGCCAGTCCCAGGCACAGCAGGGATAGAGGTGCTGAGTCCTGCCTGTGGTACCTTTCTTCATGCCTGTGCTCCAGCATTTGCCTGGCTGTGTTGGGGTATGGAAGCTGGGTCCTATAGTAAGCTTGCTTAGGCTGGTGGTCGCTCTTGAAACCTCTGCACTGAACTACTGGGATGTTCATGTGCCTTTGTTTTTCCTTTGCTGCTTCTCTCATAGCTCGCATAGGCTTGGTATATCTTAAGTTTTTCCTTGCTTCAGATTATTTAGGGTAAGATTTCCTACTCTCCCCTGTAGCACCTCTTGAGTAACACATGCTTTCTGTGATAGCAGGATGGTGACCCCATGGTGGTCCCATGGTGAAGTTTTTTTCCTTCAGCCTCACTATTGCACCTTTTTAACTGTATTCAGCCTCATCTTGCCTCTCAGCTGCTCCAGGTGATTGAGTGGGAACTGTGTCTCAAGGATAAAAATGCCATCTAAAACAGAGTATATTGTAGGGAGAAAGAGGAAAAGAAAACCCACAGTCCTCACCTTCCCACCCTCCTAAGCCATGGCACCACAAAAAAGCTCACCAGGAAATTCCCCATTAGACACTTGCCATCGTGCAGGGACTTATATAGTTAGTGCAGGAAATGAATGTCAGATGGGCATGTCTCGGCAGGAGACCTGGCAGGTTGGTGTAATATAAGGACAGAATGCAAAGAGGAGGCCCAGCCCTCATCATTTTCTCCTTAGAATTCTGCCCAGAAAGGAAAACAGCCATCCCTGTGGTACAGGGTTTTTGCTGTACAAGAATTCATTTCTGCTTCTTTGAGGTTCTGTTCAGCAATTGCAATAAGTCCATGTTTCCAATAGCCACTACGTTGGATTCTGAAATTCATCCCTGAACATCCGTGCAAAAAACAATCCCTCCTTTGCATACAGTCTGAGGTCACATAGGGCAAGGATGGAAGAAGAGGGCACAGGATAATAAAAAAGTTAGGGATGAGGATGGGAAGACAGTGTACTGTAGAAATAGTACCTTGGAAGGAAGGGGCAGTCCAGGTAGGGAACAAGAGGGCTTGGAGAGAATGGCACTCTGTGTGCGCAAGAAGGTGAGTAAAGGAGGGGCATGAGCCAAGGTCTTCGGTGTGGGGAATCTTTCCCACATCTGCCTTAAGCCAGATCGAGTCAGTGCTGGCTCTGCTTCACTTTTATAAACAATACAATAGTTTTTGAGTAGGATAAGAAAAGGTTTCCTGGGTGATTGGACATGGGAGGGCTGAGGAAAGAGAGAGAGGAACAACAGTTCCTCAAAAAAGAAAAAAATGGATCTACATCACTGCGTGTATGGCTTTGCCCAAGCCTGGCCACCTCAGAGGCGGAGAAATCTGATGCTGGGGTATTTCAGGTGAGCACCACTCTACCACAAACATCTCGGCAGGCAGGCAGCTGTGCCTGGCCCCTTCCCAAGCTATGTGGAGCATGTCGTGGCACACTGGCTGGCTGGTGTGCCCAGCTATACGCCCACTGGCACAGCATAGGGCTTCCTGTCTTAGGTTAACTGCTTCCTGGCCAGCAGTAGGGCATCTTAGCTGGACCCCTGTGCATCCTTCCCTCCTGCCTGGGACAAGAGCTGGTCCAAGATTATTCTGTGTTTATCCTGAAAACTATTAATATATCATTATTAAGTCGAATAGAACTTACTTGTATCTCCATAAACCCATCTAAATTCCCATTGCTAACAGAAAATTAGTCAAGGTAAGATGAAATTCACCTCTGAGAAATAAATGGAGGCTTTCAACGTCATAATGCTTGGCTATATGCTGCGAGTTTATGACTTGCTCCTGAAGGGGTATATAATGTCTCCGTAGGGGCATATAATGTCTCTGCAGTCTACATTCACAGAGTACCAGCAGTGCTGCAGTAGCTTCCTGTAACAAAACAATGATAAGGAAAACTCCTCCCCCATTCCCCAAAAAACGGTGACAAAAAACAGATGACATCTAAGTGTACTATTTGACAAGGCTCCCCTCTTCCTCTTTGGTTCTTGGGAAGAAGGGAGACTCAGTGGTTTTGTTGAGATGTGAGAGGTTGAGTTGCGTGTGCGCCCCCATCATGTTCCCGCTAGCATTCAGCTGAGACATGATACCCAGACTGGCTCTCCCTTGAGATCTAGCAAGGCCCTGTGTAAAGCTTTCCTACGTATATGTCACTTGAAACACGTGGGTAGCCCCATGACTTTGAAGAGACCATTATGTGTTTAAGCATAGGCAAATTGTTCATGTGCTAGACTGCTTCAGGTCCCTACCAGTAAGCTTTGTCCTGCGGGATGCTAAGTGGTATTGATTCCCACTGGAGCTGGTGGGATTTTATGGATCTGAGGAAGCTTAGCACCTTGAAGAATCAGGCCTCTTTTTCTGTGGAAAATCTGGAGCCTGACGCCCCACAGTGGCATTCCCCAGAGTGGGTCTGTTAAGACCACTTTCACTTCACTGAAACCCGTAGCCTTACATGGGAGGGTTAGTCCCATCTGACTGGAATGGGGAAGCACAGGCAGGGGCTGTGAGCAATGGGAAATCCCTAAGCATTCTGGCTGTAGCTCTGAGAAGCACCAATTATAATACCATACATTAGGGATATGTTATAATAAAGTAAATCCTATACATGACTCAGTAGAAAAGCATTTGTGCACGTGTGTGGTGACTTGGGGGATGGGGGAAAGACAACAGTTTCAAAGACTAAAAAGAAAAGTAACCTTTTGTTAGCAGTCATCTTCTGGCTCAAACTGTGTTTTTTATCCCATTAAATAGTACTACCATGTATTACTGCAGTACATGGCCCTTAAAAATTGATAGAAAGAAAAGGATAACAGGTTTCAGAGCCAAGGTGAAGATGTTCAGCCAGTGGAAATCTCCTACATGGGAGTCAGTGAAGATGAACACTTTTTTATCTGCTGGCCTTCTGGCTATCTAAATTCACTATCATTGTTATAATTAAGTGTATTAAAATATGAAAGCAAGCATTCAATCTATTCTCTAATTACTGTAAGAAACTCTATAGAAATAAAAGTGGCCTAGAGCCAGAGCGTGAACCAAAGTCTGAATTTGGTATCACAGCAGTGGTTTCCATTTTTTTTGAAAATCAGGAACAAAACTGTAATTCACTGGGGTTTGTTCCCCTAGCTCCCTTGCTTCTTAAGTTTTAAATATTTTTTACATTATGTAGTTAAACTATAACAGTATTTTGAATTCTATGGAATACACTTTAATGGCCAGCAGCAACTACAATAACAGCAATGATGAGTAATTTAATATATTCTGCAAAGATAAGTGGATATAGTTCACGAGAGACACATTACACATGAACATAATATTTCAGTGCTATGGGAATTTTAGAAAACATTGGATTTTGGCCTAAGTCTTTTCCATTGAAGTCTAGAGACTGTTACCCTGAACTTGGAAGACAGCAACGTTAACCCATGCTGATTGCTGATGAAAATCCCACCAAAGGGAAAACAATTGTGTGCACGCTCATCCAGCCACACATCATAACAAAGGTTACTGTAGTAGGCTTGTCTTCTGGGGAGACTTCATTCTCCATGACAGTGTCCCAGCTAGAGCAGGAGTTTATTGGTTGTAGGGGATATGCTCCAAGTAATGCATTGGAGTTACAGAAAGGAATTTAGGGCTGACAGAAGTTAATGGGAGTTTTGGCACTACCTTCCATGAGGCCATGATTGTGTCCATTACTTTTAAAACACATTGAAGAGCTTTAAAGTTGCAGGAACTTTTTTTTTTTTATGATATTCATGGCAGGATTTCCTCAAGCTCAGTTGGAAAAAGAGAAGAGTGTGAAAAGGACGGATACACTCTCTGCTTTCATTTCCATTCCTTGTTTTGAGCAAATAAATACAAACGTACATTCTTGTAGAAATTAGACTGACACATTCATATCTTTTTTTATTGTTGTTTTGGTTTTTTTTAAGCTCTGTTGTATAAATAGTGAGCTGGGAAGGGAGGGACAGAAAGTTAAAGGTAGGTGCAGTGGTTAGAGGGAAACCAGTGGACAAAACTGTTGTGGGTTACAGTCCTTCCACATCTGAGGAAAAGATACCCATTTGAGCCGTTGTGTGTTTTAGTGATGCTGCAGGGAGTGGTATATCTATCCGACACATTAGATTGACATGCTCCGCATGCCAGCGTGGAATATTAGAACTTGGGCAGAGTATTGCTAGTGCTGCAGCAACAGGGACGAAATGGAGTCTTGTACATGCTGTGGAAAAAAAATATTTGGGTGCAGTTTGGAAAACCATCCCCAGAAATCATCCCCGCACCACTGCAAGAGCTCTTCCAGTGCCCTCTCATACAGCCTTGGTCGAGGCTGACCGCTCTTGATTTAACTCTGCTCCTCTGGATTTCTGAGCAATCCTGAGCAGAGAATCTGCCGCTGTCACCTCAGGGAGATTTGGTCCCTCAAAGTGGGGATAGGCACCTAGGTCTCTTGGGAGACAGGAGCTGAAATCCCTTTGGGGGTGCTAAGCTGCCCACCTAAGGCCTAAGTACAGAGGGGAAACAGTACAGAGCAGTTCCAGTGATTTGTTCAAAATCTATCTCAATTTGAAATTGAATTAGCAAGAGATCTGCGTTTTGTTTTGGTTTTTAAGTAGAAACAGCTGGGGTGAAAGGAAGAGCAGAAAAAAAAATAAAAAGAATAATCAGCCTGACTTTTGGGCAACTGCTTAGAGATCTCCCCTCGGGGCTAGATTCCTGCTTCCCATACGCATCTACTGGCCTCTCTTCCCAAAGATTTTATTTTTCATTTTGAAAATGTAGGTCAGTGATAGAATGTAAGTCACACCATGTTCGAATATGTAGGTCAGGCAAACTGTACCAAAAAAATGGGGGGAGTTAGAGAGGGGGGGTCTTACAACTACTTCCATCAGGAAAAGGCCACGCTGGGAATTGGGCTTTCGAACGGGATATCCTCTCCTGATCCAACCACCCTGGCTGGGACGCCCAACTGTTTGCAGCCAAGAATAACAGGAGGATCACAGAACAGGATGGGGGGGAGGGAGGGCAGGAGATTCAACCAGCTCATATGACCCTCCGTTAGAGACTTATAAAAAGGGCTGATACGAGCTCATTTTTCATGAGTTTTAATCCCTCCTTCTTATGATGCTGAGCCAAGGGCTTTCTGGAGAATCTGAGTCACAAGGATTGCAGCTGGAGAGGGAGGATTGATAGCAGCAGCTCAGCAGGCATAACCACGCTGGGAGAGCTGCTAGGGGAGCGTCAAAAAGCCACTGGTTTTCAGCAACAAAACAATTTTCTTTGGAGGAATAGAAGAGAGGGAGATACAAGTGGGAGGAACGTACCAAAATACTAGGAAGGGGAACACACTGCACTGGGTGTCCCTATGTCACTGTTTCTGCTTCTGCTCTCCTGAGCTCCATAGCCAGCAGATTTTATAAATATGCTTGTGTGTGTGTGTGTGTGTGTGTGTGTGTGTGTGTGTGTGTGTGTATGCAGGGGAAGTCCACTTTGTGATTTCGTGTTAAGTGTAGCTGGAGGCATGTTTGAGAGCAAGGGGACCTCTTATGAAGTTTGGTTTTCCAGCTTGATTTGTATGACTATGCTTGATTTTATTTGGAAGTTGAGGGTGGGGATTTTTTTTGCATTTTAAAAAGTATTTTCCCTCTTCTTCCATTAAAAAAAAAATAAAAGAAAGTATTTATTTATGAGGGTGGAGTAGGGAATGAGATTTTGGAGAGAGCAGAGCTTGCCAACCGCAGAAGCAGATGAACTCTCCCCATCTCCAGAGCACTCAATATTTTATAGAGAGAGAGTTTATGCTGGAGCTTGATTGGCTTCCCATCCTTCGTTCTGCCAACTCTGATATCTGAGCAAGAGAAGGGAGGAGCAGGATGGATACTTTTGTCTTGGCTAAGCCTGAATTTATTCCCTAACGGTATGGGCTGGGCTTCCTTTAAGCAGGAGTAGTTAAAGAAGTCATTTGGTATAAAACACAGCAGCAATCCAGTTCCAGTTGCTTTTCATGTGTGTCAGTCACTTCATTAGCATGTTTTGTAGCATATGCTTATGAGGGCAGCAGTAGCTATGTCCCATTTTGTCCCTGTGCCAGAATATTTATATATATATATATATATATATATTTTTTTTTTTCCTGAAGGTCCACCCTTTGTGTCCTACATTCCAGAAGCTTATTTTCTATTGTCCTTCTCCTAGGACAGGTGGCAGGCAAAGGTGGTTGGCATATTTAAACATACTAACTAATGAGGAATTCCCTGCATGTCTTCACTGCGTGAATGGGAAGAACATCTGCCTGGGTGCCAGTCTTGGTGCTTTTAGAAGGCTCAGCTGTAACCCACTCAAAAACGTGAATCGGCAGCCTTCATCAGGAGTAAAGGTAGCTGTGGCTGTGGATGTGGTTACCGATGATTTTTGACTAGCTGTCCCAAATACCAGGTATCAAAAGCTGAACAGAACTTGTACTCCCAAATGGACCTTACATAAACAGATAACTTTTACAATGGGGACCCGCTAACCATTTCTGAAAGTGGGACATGGGCACCTCAACCACAGAGATTTTTTGGAAATGTTTATTTGTCTTTATTAGGCATTTGTGGCCAATTGAGTCTTTCCTAAGATATACAATCTGATTATCTTCTCCACTCTGTGTTGCAAAATGGTAGAAAAATGACCTGAAGGTGATGGAGTGGCATTGGGGTAAAGCCAAGGTAAAACTGTTAACCTTCAAGCTGAATAAATTTGCTGTTAAGGTCTGTCTTTGAATTAAAAGAAAAAAAAAAGGCAGAAATATCACGGAGAAAAGAAAAGCAGATTTATAAACTTCAAAGGGCCTAAAGGCAATACTGGAAAACAAAACACAATAGAATTAGATGAATACCCTTAAAAAAAAATGAAATCACAGTCACTAAGTAATTTGGTGGTCTGTGTATGCATTTGTATGTTCATCTGCAGATGCCTTTATCTTCCAATACTGAGGATGAAATGATGCTGTTGCATGGAGGCTGGGCTCTTGGGTTGATCCAGCCACTTTACTGGCAGACCATTCTGAATAGCCTGAGTTTGCACTGTTAATGTTACCTTTATGTCTTGTGAATTTTAGAGAAGCCAATCAGTTGCTTTTAAATTAACCACAAAGACATCTACATGTACTGCCATTATCATCTGCCTTTCACACGTGCAACAGTGGTATGGAAGGCCCCTGCTGTGCTGCACTGCCTAAAAGCATGAGCTGTATCCCTGGCTGCTAGGGAACATGGGCCACCAACATGTCAATCTCGTGTCAGAGATTCTCTGCTTTGAACCTAACTTCGTAGCCACCAAGTGTAGTAAGTACTGATTAGCACCGCTGTGAAAGTGAGAAGAATCTGTTCCCTCACTGGGGAGATGAGAAATTCAAGAAAACATGCAAATTGCCATCATCTTGGAAACACAGCCTTTCCTATAGTATTCTAGCATTACTAAAGCAAGTTTGCAGTAGGTCAGTGCTAATGTGACATCTCCAAGAGATACAGCTTCAGCTCCTAGAGATTAAATCAGAGGTTTTCTATTTTACACTAATACTGATGTAGATGGGTAGGTGCAAAAGTTGGTGTTTTTTTTGTTTGTTTTGTTTTTTTTTTCAGACTTCAAAGAAATCCAGGTATATTTGGAGTCCTGAACAAAGCTTTGGGTTCATGTAACAGAAACCAGGTTAGTGCGAATGCTCTAAATAGCAAGTGTTTCCTGGTCCATCTCTATTTGACAGGAACGCATATGGAACTGCTCATGTGGATGGATAATCAGGATCAGACAGACTTGGAGTAGACTTGGCAGGAGTCTGAAGAGCAGCTGGGGACAGGCTGTAGTAATCTCCTTAACAAGCATGGCTGCATCTACAAGGCAATGTATGTATACCACCTAAGGCTACAGTTATTTAAGTATCCAAGTATGGAGATGGCAGCATGGTCTCTTCCGTTAACTAATACTGCTCCAAAGGGGTCCCTAAATTACTCCTGACCACCATAAATAAGATGCAAGTTGTACTTCTGAAGATGCACACTTAGACTCCTGGAGAGCTGTTTGTGAGTGGGCAAGAAGATGTAAGGTGAGAAGAATCCTTGCCTCTAGAGAGCGGTTTGCAACTTGGCAGCTGTAGACTTCCCTGGGAGATCACAGGGACCCCAAGGTTCAGCAAGAAGGCAATCCTCTACTAAGGGTGTAAGCTGGTCTCATCAGGCCAGAGAAAAAGAAATAGGCACCCAAAACCTCTTTTTTTTTTTTTTTTTTTTTTTTTTTTTCGCTCCTAGTACAGAGACAAATGTAAAAAATAACTATTTCCTGCCAGCTCACAGCCTCTCTCCCTGCCAGGCAGGAGAGTACACCCTTTTCCTTAAATCTCTGCAGAACTACATGTCAGATAGACCTACGCTCTTAGCTCTTTCCTAACTGATTCGAAAAAGAAATATCTCGTGATAGCCTGACATTTTCTACAGTTTTCTGGGACTGTCCATGTCCCAGCCATGGCATCCCCAAGAGCAATGCTAGCAGAGGTGGGTGTGTTCCACCTCCTGCTCCAGAGAGTTAATGAAATGAGTTTGGAGAGGAGACTTTGCTTAGGATAACGTGCCCCAGATCTGCAGAGTCAGCAATGCCAAGCTCATGGGAAGATATTAAAGCGTCCTGATATAACACCTGGCACACTTTTCTCATCTTTGCTCTGCTCCAGACTGTGCAGTGCTTCGTTGTGTAGATAGTGAGAGAAGATAATATGAGTGTGTGATAGCAGCTGCCTCCTGGCTTTGATGCTCAGATGATAACAAGCAACAGCCGCAGGTCAGTTCTGCCACTGCTCTTTGCATCTCTCTGCATTGACCTCAACAGGAGTCTGCTGTTTAAATCAAGATAGGATAATTCACTACCAGAAGTTTCTGAGGATCTAACGAGGAACTGGAAAAGAAACTGACAGTCTGCTACTACAGGACATGAAGCAAAGAATTCCACCTTCAGCAGTGGTAACAGTGAAGTTAGAGAGAACAGTTATTTTGTACTTCTACTGCAATAAACCAAAGATCAACCTTGCGCTGAATATGCCTCTGTAAATATCTTTTCTTTCAACAATAGTGTGACACAAGAACTCAGAATAAAATTATTTTGTCCTTAGCTGTCAGACAGGCTATTTCTTTTCCTCCTATTATTTTTCTTCTATTTTACTTCACTGCCTGCAATGGAACAGGGTTGCAGTATACGTGAGGATGGCCTAGAGCAAAGTGCATGATTTCAGCTTGCATTTCTTTCCAGAGAGGTGGGGTAAAGCCTCTTTTCATGTTATTGCAATGAGATCAGTGAGTATGCAAGGTGTTTATTAACAGCCACCTTAAACAATTTTGACATTTTTCCTTTATAAGGCAACAATATTGAAACCTCATGAGACTAATATTTCTTATGAGTTTAAAAATTAGCTAAAAATGTGCATTTATTTTCTCTCTGCTGGCAGGTGGAATAACAAGTTGACAGTATAGCTGGCAGGGTGATGTCTGTGCCCCATGCAAACTAGTTCTTCCTTGGACATAAGCTTAGGCCTTTATGCGTGGGATTTTTTTTTTTTTTTCAGTACTGTCCTCTGGATAACTGCCCAGCACTATGAGAGAATGAGATGGTAAGCTCATGAAAGGATGACCACAGTAAAGATTCTGGGGCCCAGGGAAGTGGGGGGTAGAGGGAGACTCAACTGGGAAAAGGGTTTTTGGATGAGACCTCAACTATTGTCTGTTTGCCTAAAGGAGCTTCGAGGAAGTTCTACCACTTCAATGTTGTGTGTAAACTAGTTAATCGGTAGCCTGTTTGGGGATTGAACAGATTTCTTGGTACTGGTGAAGGGCATGCTTACACAGCATTTCATATTTTCCAAACAATTACCCATCATCTTTGCACTCATTTTGTGTAGCGCAATTTGTACTGTATATTGCATTGTTTACAGTTCATCACTCAAAGGAGAACAAGCCCTTGAGGAATGGGAGTGGAGGAGGAAGGAAAGAAGAGGGTGATGTAAATAACTAAGTGTGTTCTTATACCAGCATCTCAAGTGCTAATCCTGAACTACTTGCTTCCACAAGGCTAGAGTGATTTTTGCTTTAGCAAAGTCAACTTGGTTGGAATTTTTGATTTTGAGAAAATAAATAAATGGGGGAACTTCCAGAATCAGCAGTAGTAGGCACTGTGTAGCTGAGCAATTTTCTCTGTTAGGAAGATAGTATCTAAATGGTCTAATTATAACTACAGTTCAGCATGCAAGGGAAATCCCCACCATTACTCTTCTGTAGCTGCTGCTAAGTTTCAGGGTCTAAACCGTGATCTGCTTGTTAATTTATGTTTACTACGAAGCTGTCAAAGTTCAAACTTTTCTTTTGGTGAAGAAAATTCTGCATTGCTGGCCCATACTTTCTCTGTCTTGTGTAGTAAAACAAAAACAAATAAACAAACAAAAAATGACACTAGGAGTAAACCTTGTGGCCCAGAAGCTAGTAATTTCACTGAACACACCCCTGGTCCTAGAAACCCTATGGATCACTATGATTTTATTGATCCATTTGAAATACAGAAAACCATGAGTGCTTCCCTTACAGCATATGTATGCCAGTGCATTCACATGCTCCTTTCAGCTTTTCTTGCCTTCCTTAGCTGCTCTTCCAACACGGTGGCAATGCCTGAGCCTTTCCAAGGAGGTGTGAGCCACCTTTCAAAGACTATGTGCCCAACTGTATTTTTCCTTCTCATGTGAAAGATTAAGATTGAAAATCTGCGACATGTTGTGGGAAAGCAGCCAAAATGTTGTGCTAACGCCAGGAGAGGCTGTGGCTCTTCCTGGATTCACACCCCTGCAGAAATCATGACCCAGGAGATAGTGCCTAGCCATCTGGCCCTGTACCAGCTCTTTCTTTTGCTGCTCAGGATCTGCCACGTGCTGCCTTAGGCACCTGCACTGGAGGTGACTGACCAATTCCTGATAAAGAGTCCTGACAAATAGGGCCCCTTCTGCTGACTTCAACAAAGCTTGGGTCATGGCAAAAAGCTTGAGATCTTGATTATCTTCCTGCTCTTGCCGCTGATGTTGTGCTGTGGATACCACGTGTTGTAGAGCGGGCAGCGTAGCACAAGGATGTGACCTTGATGTCCAGCGTATGCAGGTAAAGCATGGCACATACGGTAAATAATTACTCAGAGCAGACTCTGCTGCTGTCCTGTAATCACGTGGGATGGAGTGCTAGTTAGCTAGGTGCTTAGCAGTAAGTCTGATGCAATCCAGGACATCCATCTAAAAAGCCATGTTAGTCTTGTAAAAAAAAACCAATCATTCAAATGAGCCTTACTAGAAAAGTATTAACCCTTTGGACGCTACAGCCAAGTAAAACCAAATTAGTTTTTAGTCACAGGTTTAAACTCTTACTAGGGGAGTTAATAGAAATGAATTGATTCCTCCTTCTACCTGAAAGGTATTCATAGACTGGGCTACAAAACCGGAGAAAGAAATAAAGAAGTGCTATACTCTTTCCAAAGATTTAGAGGATCAGTCATGAATACAATTCAGGTTCTTAGATCTGAGATTTATGTGGCAGCTGCCTTGCCCTGGATGTAAACATCTTTATTTGCGCTGTAAGCGTCACTGTTGCATAGGTATATTTCCTAGAAATGCCCTCCTTTCTCAGCTGAAATAATTGAAATCTGAGGACTTCGGACTAAGATTTCTGGATGCCTCTCAGCTTAGAGCAACTGTTTGCTGCATATATATGGGTCATTTGCTTGGTGCGTGTTCAGCAATTTTGGTGTGTTAGAGGTTTTCTGGACCTGTTGCTTACAGCACGTGCATGTATATCTCTTAGCAGAGATATCTGGAAACTCCCTAAGCATCTTCAGACTTGCCCTAATCTGATCTCCTCAGTGTCTAACTCATGTCAGCAGATCCAAAAATGAGTTACAGTTGTATGCATGTATCTATGTATGCACAGTTCACAACATAACAGAGAATAGGCATCACCTTTCAAAAAAAAAAGTCAATATGAGAACTAGAAATGTAATGGGAAATTCAAGGATTCCCTGTGCCGCGTGCTCCAGGTGACCCTGCTTGAGCAGGGGGTTTGGACTAGATGATTCTCTAGAAGTCCTTTGCAGCCTCAACCATTCTGTGATTCTGTATGATTCTGTGTATGTCATATGTATGTATGCATCTATCTCACAAAATACAGTATACCTCATTTGATTTTCCTTCAAACCCACCACCAGTGGGAGCTCATCCCCACAAGCCATTGATTAGACAGTGATGGACCCCAAAAGTCATTTGGATTTGTCTTCCGTTCAGAGACCACATTAAGCCTCAAGAGGGTATCTCCCTTAACCCTCTCGAGTTATGCTTCTGTCCACCACAGGACACCAGGTTCATGAAGCAACAAAAAGAGCAAGTTATAGATGGATTCTGTAGCCTAATCATGAGGGTACTTGTTGGGGAGGAAAAGTCCTGGATCTGTTCTCCACTCTTATGTATTACTCCTACTCTACTCCTCATGTAGTTTCCAGTAAATTTCCAATGGATAAAAATCATAGAGGTTGGGAGGAAGAGCAAGCTACTCCTCAGTCACTACTCTAGAGAGCCATTTCTGTTTGCACATTCTATGCTTGCTTAAATGCATGTTTTATTTTCTACGCAAAACCACAGCTCTTTAGGAGAGAAGATGCATGTCAGAAGAGCCTAGAATCCTGTGAAAAGCGCTAAAGGTTTTATGATTTTAAACCTGCCACAAAGGAAGTGATATTAAGAACAGGTTTCCTACCTGGGTATGTGCTCTTACCACTCACATTAGGGAATATCATCATTTCTGTTTGAAAAGAAATTACTGGGAGATACTGGAGGAGCAGGAGCATGACTTCATATCCACACAGGGAACACCCACCAGGTCAGCCTCGCAGCAGACTGGAGCTAAGATGGACTTCAGGACGATGTGTGGAGTCGCTCAGTCACTTGTTGAGATCTCCGAGTCCTGACCACAGTCAGAAATGCAGGTTGCTGAGGAGACCAGTTGGCAGATAGCAGGGTAGGGACAGTGAGTTCCAAGCTGCAATTTAAAATCCCAGTGCCTAAATTCTGTTTATAGCCCATGGTAAGCATTTTGGCCTACTGTCTCATTCCTGGCAAAAATATTCTGTCATAACTTTTGTCTGTAACATGGAGTGTCTGTAATATTTCTAGCACAAATCACCCTGTCTTTGCAAAGTACTTGTCCCTCTCATTATTGATACTAGGTAATCATGCCAGTTGTATATTTATATAAATCAAATACATAGTCTAGGTAGAGATATGTACACACACACATGCACAAGCATGAATACACGCATGCATATGTATGGACATATATACGTATAACATGCATGCATATACATTCATGTGTGTATGTGTGTTTATACATATATATATATATACACTCATATATACTTTTTTCTCTCTATATAAAATATATTTGTGAATAACTGGGAGTTACTCATTTCAGTTGAGGTTGTTATCATTAGGGCATGATCAGTGCAGAATGAAATGCTGGGGATCTCCTCAGATGGAATCTCAGATTTCTGACAACAGAAATTCTCTATACTCCACCAAACATGATTTCCCTGGAAAGCTTCCTGCGTTTTTCACCCCAGCAATCAATAACCTATGGCCTGCTCCTATGGAGCATGTTACCATATTAGGGTTTTGTAATTCAGTTGCATTTGTTTCTCAATTGGATTTAAGGACTGCATGAACATGTGTAATATTTAAGCAAACACAATGCTAATGGTATAAGCCCCACCTGGCCAGATCCAATACTCAATGCATGTGTGAATAATGGCATTATTGTGTCAAGGAGAGTTTACAATGGGAATTCAGAGCAGCTACAGGTGGTTTGAAATAAAACAAAGAAAAGTCCGTTTACTCAGTGAGCTTACTAAAACATAGTTGCAATTCAGTATCAGCTGATGATCAGGTTTTTAAGATAACAGCCATCTGTCATGTGCTATGTGCTTTTTGTAAATAAGAATACTCTATGGGCAATCCGTGTGATTCTCACTGGAAGTCTGCTTTGGTCTTCTTTCGAGGTAAGGCTGATAGGTAGCCTACTATTTTGGCCTTGCCATAAAACTTCTCAATAAAGAGCACACAATACATGCTGTGTGAGGGCTCTGTGGGGGACACCACAAAGCGAATGGTGTATGCAGTGGAAGAGAAATTTTTTGAGCCGTTCAGTGCCCTCATTTTGCTGGTGTAGCTAGAGTGAACAGAAATATCAGAACAAGCATGCAGACGCTCATCTGGTCTGTTGTCCCTCTCCCTTCCTTCTGCATTGGCACCCAGGTATGAGAATTCATGGCTTGCAGGCATGAGCACCTGCTCCCCAGGGAAGTGTTCAGGGTCTCAGAGGCCCTCCCACCAAAGGCAGCAGTGCATGGGGGTATCTCAACGTGAAATGCAATCAAATGCGACAAGACTAGCTGCTGATAATACCTTGGGCCATCCCACACCACAGACAAACCTGTTGTCTGCAAGGCTCAGATTGGTGCTGTGGTGCTCAGCTCTTGCATGTCTTCTCCTCCATGCCTGTGTCTCTTGGCACGTCTATGGTTCTCCACGTCTGTGCTGAGGATGGGTGGGCTTGACAGCAGGCCGTGCTCCCCTCTCTTGCTGTCCAGCTAGCACTTTTCTCCTCTGCCTCTTCCCCTAACAAAGTGTCCAAACAGGGCGAAGCTGTGTGATGAAGGTGTTATGGCTATATTTTTTCTGTGAAGTGGATGTCATGGGACCTGGCAAATTACCGAGTTGATCTGAGAGATGATTTGGTAGTCTTGTTTCTGTCTCACAACATAGCTTCCACCAAGAAATACAAGAGACAGATCCTGGCCTCACAGAGTGATCAAATTAACTGGAGAGCCAAAGCTTAATGGAGGGATAGGAAAAGAAAATCTGCCCCTTTCAGACGCTCCACCTGATCCCATTGACATAGTATGTAGAAATTGTAACAATATCTATCTTTGGTGGTCACAGTCCTTTCAGATATCCCTATTTTGAAATATTTGAACACTATCCACAACCTTACACTGCTCAGCTTTATCAAATAGTATGATACTGGTTCCATGTTGAAAGATGTGCTACTTGTTCCGCTGTTAGACAAATTCCAGATTGAACAGAAGGCCTCTGTGGAATGTGCTAACATAATCTAGTTTGCCTAAGTAAATCTAATTTTCAGATATACAGATTACAATCAACTTTCTTACAGGCTGGTTATGAGTTGTTCTTAAAATACCATGGGATGCTGCTGGGCAGCATCTCCTATGTTGGGAGTCACTAACATCTGCCTGTACAAGCAGGCTCTGGGACAGGAGCAGAGCTATGCACAGCTGTGCAATGACAGTATGGCAGCCCTGTTTTAGGGGTGCCTGAGCAGGGCTCTACAGGCAGTCCATGTGTTGAGTTTATGGATTAATAAATTATGATTGAATTCTGCTTCCAGGTAGAACCCTCTCTCCTGTTGTGAAAGTTCCTGACTATGGCACTTGCCTTATACCTCCTGTTTTAGGGTCGTGTCAATCCATGTGGAGATCCATTAGGAAAAGCAATCCCACTAACATAAAAATGCAAAAGCAGAAAAACCATCTAGCACAAATTCTAGCACAAATTCTGAGACAAGTCATCTCTGTTCAGGAACACTGATGAGTGCCCCAGTTTGCACAAAACTCCATACTTTGCCCCTCTTACTATGTACCTGTTACAAAAAGCCTAAAACCTAAATCAAGTGCACAGAAATATCATAGCCAGAATATAGGCCTTCATGAATTGTTTTATATGAAGAATGTGTCCTTATAATACTCTATATCGGTAAAGTACCAATTAGCAGTGGTAGGTTCATTGGCATCCTGTTGCTGCTTGGTGATATCAGAGACAGTCTGTCAACAGTCTTTTTGCTTGTCTGCATTTGAAGTTTTGCCCTAATGCAGCTACAGTGCACTGAAAGGAGACAAATCAGCAGTGTAGGCAAGGGGAAGGATGGCTTATCTACCAGGGCATTAGAGCTGGAGAGTCACTGTGTGACCTTGGGCGAGTCACTGAGATACCTATGTTTCTATTACCCATTATTTAATGGATAAATAGGTGTGCACTGCCTCACAGCAGTGTTATCAGGATAAATATGTCAGAGATGGTGGGGTAAGTCAGTGGGGGTGGCATAGCCTGATACAGAGACGCTTAAAATCCTCCTGCCACACAAACCTCGAGTGTGTTACAGGATTTGGCTTTCCCCGTCCTTAAGTGAACTTCAAGTGAAATTCAAATGAATTATCAAACACCACTGTATAGTGAAGATAAAAGTGGGAAAGTGACTTTCCAAGAAAACCTATCGTAGATCCAGTTTTCCTGATGCTTAATCTAAGAATTACCTCCCTTTGTGCTATTATTTGCTTGCTCATTTTGAGGTTGAGGAAACAACCTGGGTAGAAGAGTCAGGTTCAGGGTTTTTGTAAAGAGCAGCTCAGTTTTTCACCTTTAGGTCTTTACTGTAGACCTAGTTCAGGCTCTAATCTAGAGATTGTCCATAACAAGATCCCCAATCAAATGTCAGTGCCATCAGCCCTGTGTGGCAGGTTCACAGAGGCTGAGTTGCTGCTCTCATGGACATCTATCATACATACGGGGAAGATGAAGGCTTAATCACTTGTAGCCCATGGCTGCCTTCTGTTAGTTTTCTACTGAAAACTGTGCAGAAAAAAATGCATATTTTCCCACAGATGCCTCATAAAAAGTAGCAGAATAGCTTAGTGTATTATAGTGTGAGGAACCACAGGCCAAAAATGTAGAATGCAAGCCCAAATGCATACTGGAGAAATACTGGAAATTTTAGGGAACCACAGTTTTTGGGAAAAAAAAATAAAATGCAGTCCTGGGAGAATCCACAGACTCTGGATTCCATGGCCCTGTCAAAGGACAGAGAATCACAAAATAGCTGGTGTTGGAAGGGACCTCTGGAGATCAGATGGTCAGATTCCTCTGCTCAGAGACATGGACAGGAGGTTGCTAAGAACCATGTCCAGTTGGGTTTTGAATATCTCCAAGGATGGCAACTCCATGTCATTTCTGGGCAAACTGTACCAATGTTTGACTGCCCTCAGAGTAAAAAAAAAAAAAAAAAAAAAAAAAAATCTTATGTTTGAATGGAAAATTTAAAGTCTCATGTTTGGGCTAAGCTAAGTTAGATAGATCAATGGAGATACTTTTGCAGTGAAGCTCTAATTTAATTTAAATTCAGCCCAAGATACTGGCAAACAAAATAGTTTTGACATCTGACAGCTGCTTAGAGACGCAAACGGTATTTTGTGTGACTTAACTCGGTCTCCAGAGAGTATCTGACTGGGAAGGACATCATCTGGATGGGCTGCAAAAATAAACCCTAACTTCGTCCTAGGCTCAAGCTCCTCAGAAAGGGTGACAGTATGATGGCAAAAGGAGACATGCTTGGCCTCACTATGCACCTGGTGAAGGAAGGGCAGGCACAGATGCAGCACTCCTCTGACGTTCCACAGTTGCAGTCACACAATGTGTCACAAGGAGAACAACGACATTTTTCTTTATCTTCCCACACATCTGCACTTCCTCCTTTTGGACCAGAACTGCAAACAGAAATATCAAAAACATCTCATTGGCAGTGTTTTTAGTCAACATTAAGAGACTCCTCTGGATTTATTTCTCTGTGTCCTTGTCTTTGTCCCCTTTACATACAACAAAGATTAACTGCTGGATAGTTTTCTGAACAGAGCCTTTTGAGGTTTTCCTATGTCTGCTTTCCTGAAAAAAACAGCTTAACTAGGTACTGCAGGCCTAGATCTAACTGACGAGACAAATACTTTTTAGGTTAGGAAATAATTTCTGCCTTGTGTGCTAAGTGCTTGGCCAGGTTAGAATTCCTTGAGTTCCATGGATTGCCTTGCTGCATCATCATGAATGGTTTCATACGCAAAAGCTGACAAAGGAAGACAAGGAAAGTAGCAGGGGAATACAAGAAAAAAATAGAAAGTGTGTTTATCTATAAGGAATGTTCCCAAAGTTTTAGAATTATCCAAAAATAGATGTGCGTGTTTCTAAGGGCAGTGCAAGTACGGGTGGAAGGATCCTTGTGCTACTGTTTGGGAAGCACTGATGAGGGAGGTGGAAATGTATTGGAAAATATCTTCATTCAGCTCTGGGACTTGGCTTAAGCACGAGAACAGCTATTGACTTTTATCCCATGCCAGCCCAAAAGCATTGCTGCCAGTGTCTGTGTTCAAAGAACAGCCTGCACTTTGACATAAGCTGAGGCCTTCACCTCAGCCACATAAGGCAAGAGCTCTCCAGCCTAGTCACTGCCGGGTGCTTTAGGAATATAGGCTACTTAAGTCCTCTTGCTCTTTGTTAATTTTTCTTTTTCTATTGGAGCTGCCGCTTACAGAATCTCTGGTTTTATATAATTTCTGTACATTGAGTCATAAAATCCCTAAAATCAAGGGTCTTTTCACAGACAATTCCACTGGAGTAGGGGACAGGGGACTGTAATCCGTACCATCTTTATGAGGAGAAAGATTGTTGTGTTCATTTTCCTCCTCATCTTTTCCCTCCCGTTCCCCCACAGTTCAGAGTGACACCTAGTGTCAATGGCCTTGAGTAACAGCGAGGGGGGAAAGAAACACGCTTGCATTTCTGCCGTGGCGGATGCCTACATGGCCTACGGGCGCCATGAGACAGGACTTCTGTAGGACTGTGCAGAGCTGGGTGTCGTGCTGCTTCCAACAACTCTTCAGGGCTCTCCTCCCTTTGTTCTTTTTGTCATGAAAAAAACGATATCCTAAATTTAGTACCTGCACTTTAGTACCTGCACTCTAGCCTTGGGCCAGAAAATTTATTAGCAGAGGTGGCCGAAGAATGTCAGCTGTAGCTTGTTCTGACATACTGGCCTGCATAAAAGCTCTATTTTCCATTGTTTCGCAGGGGCCAGATCCAGCTCATTTGAAGTCAATGGAAAGCTTTCCATAATTCTAATACAAGAAAGACAAGTGCTTACTAGAATACGATTTCCTCTCCCTTTTGGCCATGATTTTCAAGGTACACATTCCTGCATTTCACCAGAGAGATTTTCTGAAGTATGATCTGTTTTATATTGTGGAATTAGAATAGAGTCTGGGCTAAGTTCCTTGTTGTTTGCTGTATTTTTCGTGTTTCATGTTCCCTCATTTAATTGTTTTGAATAAAGCAAAACAAAAAACAAAAAGCAATTACCAAGTATTTCCCCACATTTCACAAACTTCCTTTTTGAGTCATTGTTTGTGTGCCCTCCCTGGGAATTTGGTTCTGATCTCCTCGGCTTTCTTACTGACATGGTTTGAAATATTTTGAAATCTATGGGATGATTTAACAACTGGATATTTCTAGCCTGGATTTGCACCTGATTTCACAACAAGGTTTAAAATAATTTATCATAGAATCTCTTGGGTAAAATCTGAAATTAATATTCAATCACCTGCATCTATGAGTTCCAGAAATTAACATGGATTTTTTTCAGGGAGGGTCTGTTTTTATTACTATTGAATTTTCTTGTTTATTGCTTCTAGGTTAGATAAAAATAAGGAAAAAAGCCTCTGTGGGAGAGAGATGTGGAGATCTGGTTAGAAACTGTTGTCCTTTCTGCTCTTAAATCTCTAGAAGTCTCGAAGGTGCTGTGCACTATGGCTGCATCCTTCCTTTGTTTTTCTCATGTCCATCCACATATCAAGAAGTCTTGCAAAGGACTCTTCAAAGAATCAGTTTCAAGACTATGAGGTTCTGTTGGTGATATGAGTACTCCCCTCTGGCATCCCTTGGGCTGTGGAAAGATCTTCTTTATCCTCCCAATTAGTGGCTCTACAATTTGCTCTTGAGCAGAGTGATAATAAACAAAGACTTATTGGAAAATCAGAGATCCAGAGATCAGCTAAATGAAATAGATACAGTTCTAGGAAGGCCCCACAGCAGATATCTTTGTGGAAGCTGGCAAGGTCAGTAATTACAGATTCCTCTCTGAAGTAGATCCCATGAGTTGATGAACTCCAGCTCCACATTGCTGCTGGAGGAAGAAAGCGGTATCGGATGTGCTTTCTCCTCTGAGATCGTTGGGACATTTGTTCTCCTTTCCCCTTCTCTGCATATTCCTCCCAGTGCCTCTGTCTGTTTCTTTCCTCAGTCGTCAAATTCCATATTATCCTCAGTTACATAGTGATGGGTGCTGCTGTGACTCTCACTGTCCTCTGAGCAAGTGCTTTCAATGGCCGGCTACCTCCGTAGCCTTGAAGCCTTGGGTCCGTAGCCTTGAAGCCTTGGGTCCATAGCCTTGAAGCCTTAGGAGGGCTTCACCTTTTCTGGACCAATAGTTTAGTACACTTTACTGGTGTGTGTGATTATGTTTCTGGGCCAAAGAGTGTTTCTTGGTTTCTTAGATTAGATTTCTCTCTTTGGAACACACTTTTCGCTGCAAGTGCCTCCAAGGGATATTGCAAGCATTGGTATGCTATCAACCATAAGACCGTTGCTCATCACTTCTGGCCCCTGGCTAGTCTTGACAAACCTTGGCAGCTTCGGGATACATTCAGTCACTTTTTGTCCTACTGCCTTCTCATCCCATAGAATGTTTCTCATAGGGAAGTCCATCCAGACGTGCATAGGAAGGCAGAATAAGGACCTCTGTGAAAAAGCAGAATTCATTACTTTATTAATCCTCCTCTTTCAGACTGACAATAAGTGCATGGCACAGCTTAGATTCTACTAATACAGGTAGCCAAAAATTAGGCTAACTTACCTTTCTCCCATTCTTTTTTTCTTTGTGTATTGTACATCAGTAAAAATAGGCCTTTAAAAGAGGTGGCCCATGACGTAATGGAATAATGTGATTTGTAATGCTGCCCCTTGGTACTTATGAGGCTTTAAGAGCTGAGGTGATACTTGGTCCCGGTGAGTTCAGTGAGTTTTCTCTTGGCAATTGCCTTTTTTTACCCTGCATCTCAGCAACAAGCTGATTTTCCAAGATTGCCTATCTTCCCTCAGATCACTTTAATGACTTTGTGAGTGGGGGGGGGGGGCAGTAGTAGAGAGGGGCTGTTTTAATTTAATACAGATTTGCATTCTGTTTGTTTTTTATCAGATTTACTTTGAAATGGTACAGATGAAATATTTTACAATATCTGGGTTCTCTTCCATTAATCATGTTTTACATTCACATAAAAATGGATCTTGTACCAAGTAGTTCATGTTTATATACACTGTAAAATTAAGTGAGTAGTCACTCTGTGCATAAAAAAGTACTTATGACACAAACTAAAAACAAATCCCAAATGCTTAAAGTCCTATCTTAGTATCTCTTTTTTTTTTTGGCACCATGAAAACCACTTGAAACATGTTAGATTTGCCATATGTCTGATTATATTTCTGGTCTCTATGTGCAAGCCTGGCTCTCTAAATGATCTGGGGGATGTTTATGATGCTTAGTTGGCACAAGAACGGTAAACGTAAATGTGAATATGAACAGAAGAAGGTTCAGCAGCCTGAGCGCACAGTGATCAGGAAAGATACCCAAGTAGGTTGTATGTAACCTGAGTGACCAGAGCTATCCGTGATCTTAATGCTCAGGAGCAGCAGGGAGAAGGAAAAAGAAAAGCTCAACCAGCGTTGTCAATACGGGGCTGTATGGATGCTCACGGAGCATGGCAGTGGCTGAGTGTGGCGGAGTTGGGGTTATAAGGGACCACCTAGGAGCTGGGTGGTCTCTTGTGCAGCCAGTCTGGTTTTAATGCATTAACCGTTTGACCTAAGGAGTGCAAATCGCATGTTACATTATTAGTGTTTAATAAGAATAATTTAAGCATCGGTGGCCAAAATACGCAGAGTAATAGTGTAAAGGTTAAAATGTTAGGTTCTAACTGCTGCCATCTGCTTCTTACTGAATGTGTTGGCCAGGAGGGAAGAACCCTTGAGCCAGCAATTGCCTTTACAATTAACAGTAGATGCTGTGGTCAGAAGCCATTTATTTTGGCTTGGCTGTCGGTAGTAGGGATATGTGCAAAGGGTCAGGTAAGCGAGTGTCTGAGTCTGAGGTTCTGCCTGTACTTGCCAGGTATCCAACCTCCTGCCCCAGCACTGGGCATATTGCCTCCTCACTTGTGGCTTGATACACGTACGGAAGCCAGCCCTTCAAGGGGCAGCTCTGTGGCCAAAGGAGCAGTGAGCTGTACAAAAATACAGGGCTGAGAGAGGGGTGGAAAAGCCAAAAAGGGGCAGGGAGCAGACACTTACTGCCTCTCTCCATTGCTGCCTGTATAAGATTTTCTTCTCCATTCCAGTGCAAAGTCAGACTGTTGCTGAAGAACATGCTCATGGGTTATAATGCAGGAAATGTCACCTCAGGGGGCAGCAGAAGTCAAAGAACTGGCGTAATTGTAAGGACTCTTAGAAAAGGAACAGAGAACAAGACAAAAATTCCCGTTCTGCCCCTGTACAAACTGTGATGTGCCCATGTCTGTGAGAAGAGAGAGCTCTTCTCATCTCAGAAGTGGTATGCAGAGCAGGAAAAAGTTCAGAGATCTTGATCCATGGCATGGAACAATTTACATATGAGTTAAAAATCAGTAAGTCAGATCTTTTAAGGTTCCCTAACTGTTTAGCCTGGAAAGGAATTGACTGAGGAGATCTATGATGAATTTCAAAACTCATGTATCTTACAGCAGGTGGCTCTTCACTCTTCTCCAATACAAAACTTTTAGGCTGCAAAAGAAGGAAAGAGGAAGGCCCAAAATAGCTAAGAATGAACAGCTCTTCAAAGAAAGCACAGTGAAGCCCCACAACTCCTCGTCACCAAATGTTGTGGGTGTTGAGTTTGTGAAAGCTCAAATGGTAATTGAACAAGTTTGCAGAAGGGAAATCCATAACAGTTTATTAAAAAGAAACAAGAAAAAAAAAAAAAAAAAAAAAAGGGAGGTAAGGAGGGACATTCCTGAGCCCTAAACCATTAGAAGATAGAAGAATAATCTGCAGAAATATCACTATATGCTTCCTCTACTGTTATATTCTTCATTAGGAATCTGCTCTTACACAGTACCAAAGACAAGATAATGGGATATGTGGAGCTTTGGTCTGATTAGTACACTCTAATATTCACACCAGTCATCATTAGCATGCCAGTGTATAAAAATTTATTAAGGAACATTCATTTCAGAAAAGTTCACCACCCTTCACCACCAGAGTGTCCTGTGGAAGTGATGGAGATGGTCTCTGCAATCTGCATCAGGTGGTATAATTATGACAGAAGGTGAACTGCAGAGTTGACAGTGGTTATTGAAAAATACAGTCAATCATTCCTTTGCCAATCATTTAACCAGATCCTTTTAGTATACAACAGGGAGCTGTATAATATCAAAACTTAAATGTCCCCAGTAGAACTCTGGTAAACACCCTGATTTATCTGAGATTCTGCATAAAAGAAAAAAAAAGGAGAAAAGAAAAAGAGAGCACATATGAAAGGATAAAAGATTGCATGAAAAGTGATTCTCTCAAGTCCAAGTGTATCATATTCCCTTAGAAAAGTTTTCTGCTATTAGATTTATAGTGAACTCTTTGGTCAACCTGAATAAGTTCAGACTCAAGGTGTCCAGACTCATCCTTTCCTAGTGAGCGCTTTTCATTTGACCTGTCAATTATCACCCTGCTGAAAGCCTGGGAGTTTAGAGGCCCTGTAGAAGGTAGAAGCAAGGCCTTGTTCTCTTGATAAATCCTTCTGGTCACTCTTTAGCTCACCTTCGGAGCTTTCATCTCCCAATAGCAGAGAGAGAAAAGATCTAATAAATCAATTAAGTCTTTTCAAGGTAGGATGTCGAGAGGGTGGCTGTATCAGTCCCACATTGATACCAATATCAGAATCCTATTTTCTGAACTTCCACCCATTGCCACCTTTTTACTTTTATTCTTTCAAGCTTTCCTTAGGTAGGGATTCAGGAGAGTACATCTGCACCCTTCAAACAGAAATTTAAGTTTGTTTGCCCTCATGAAAGCTGAACGTATGTACGGTTGTTTTTCTTGATATAGAGCTAAAGACTTTTATTCTGGGCTCAGATATGGGTCATATAGCCCATCACATGTTTTTTGTCATAAATAGGAGGAGAAATACTCTTCCTTTCCCTTGTGGAAAATCTAACATGTGTGAAAGTGCTGAATACTTATAAATGGAGAAAAGTCTGTGAGCTCAGTCCAACACCCTAAACCCCTGGCAAAAACTCCAGCTTGTAATAGGACTCAGAAGTGAAATTACTCTAATAGGAGGTACAAAAGTAAATTAAAAGGTGGATGTTAATTTGGAGTGGGAGTAAATGAGCATGACTCTTTTGAAATGGATGAAACTGCACTTGCTTGCACCAAGTCTGGATTTGCTCCCGTCTCCCTGCGAAACCTGTGGAAGAACAGGTGCTGCGCTTGGCTCCAGCTGGGAGCTGGGCTGTGTGTCCTGAGCTGCCAGGCCTGCCCACACCATTTCTTTTCCCCAAAACAAAAACAAGCCCGGAGGAATTTAAACATGATGGCTCTGTTCTGTTAATAAATACCAACTGCAAACCCATTTTTCTGGATCTATTTGTGGGGAGGGAAAGACAGTGTTAGGAAGCAGAAGATGAGAGGGTGCATCAAAACAGATATTTATAATTATGGAGGTGGGGAAAGGCTAAAGGAAGGGTTAAACAGGATTACTCTGGAAAGCAGTGGAGAAAGAAAGCATGACAGCAAGAATACATTAAAAATAAAACCAAAACATAAAAAAAAATGGCTGCAAAGAAGGCTTGGGCAAAAGCATTTCATGTGAAGAGTCATGCACACATATGGGATAAATTACTGTGAAAGGGCATGGAAACAAAACTTCTTAAATGTATATTTGAAAGCAAAAGAGCAGCGGGGAGAGAAGAAGAGACAAGGGATGTTGCTAAAGAAACACGATGAGAGAGGCTGCCTAGGAGCCAGCAGGAAATGGTAGCAAAATTTTTGCCAGCAAAGAGGCTGGCTGAGCAGATGGATGGTATTCTTCTCTTGCTGTTCCTCTGGTTTATGAAATATCTTTGGTCTTTAGCTCCTGCTAAAAGGCCCTGATCTGACGCATCTAGGATTGTGGGGAAGGAGAAGCATGAGTAAGTAATGTTGGGAAAACAGAGGAACGGGAGCAAAACACCCCATCCCTCACCAAGGAGGAAAAAGTAAGAGAAAGGGAGCAAGTACACTCTGCAAAATATTCCCCTTGGCTGCCATCCAGGAACTCCTATGGGAACTGAAGGTAGTTTGGCATGTGTGGTGCTAAAGCAGACCTTATCTATACCACAAAAATTAGAGCTGCACCAGTTATCTGCAAGCATTAGCAAGGATAGCTGTATTCAGGATTATTTCTGGGGTATATCTGTTCTGCTCCCCACATTCCTCCATATTTCCTCATTGCTGAGACAGTGCTGAACTTCGCTTGTCCCTGTTTACACTTGCAGCTAATTCATATTCAGCAGTGGTGCAGCTGCTTCAGTTGCTGACACCTGTTGTCAGCAGTGGGTAATTTCTTTTTTTAGGACAAGCCTACATTGCCCTGCAGCTTAGAAAGGGCCTTAAATTAGACTTAATTCTATTCAGATGTAGTTAACAGTATTTAATTAGCACAGTCTTAAAGCAAAAGTTAGTCTATTCCTTGGATCAGTAAAATGCATTTTGGATGCTTTCCATATTGCTGTAGGAGTCTGACCTTTATTTTTTTTTTATCTTTAGCCCAAGAAATGTGCTGAGACTTTTCAAGCATTTTCAAAGTAAGGGCCACATCTTAATAGACAGATTCCTCTGCAGATGGCTTCCTGCTTGTTTGCAATTGCAAAACTTCACTGAGGTAATTATCATGATTGCAGACATGGGAATGTGACATTAGGAAAGCATTTAATATATTCTCAGCATCTGTTACAGTCCTACTGCAAATGGAAACCATCGGGAGTTGCCAGCACTATGGGTAGGATGCATCTTGCTTAACTTTGAATGGTTAGGAGTTTGCACCTAGTCTGAACTGGACATGTAGGTACTTTCTGTAAACTGTGAAGAGAAACAGGCATGTCCAAAGGGTGGCACATTGATCCTCAACTGGAATCCACGGGAAAAGGGATGACTTGCCCTCTGATGATGCTCCATTTTCTGTGGAGGTGACTAGCTTAGACTAGCAACCTCATATTAGGTGACATTTCAAGTGCCATGAATCTCTTCTTTGTGACAATCATGATTTTCAGAGAGCATCAGAAACTGTCCCTAAAATGAAGACTCAACAATAATTGCACCTCCACAGACTGAGCTGACAGAGCAAGATGACACCCTTTGGGACCTTCCACTTGTTTTTAAAGTGAATAAGACAGAGCTGGCAGAGAAGACGTTTGATTTGCAAGAAGACGCTTTATAATTGTTGAAAGCAATAGGGGCATATCAGTAGTAATAAAAAAAAGCCCTGGCTTTTGAACTAAAAGCCTTAGCTATATAAACTCAATAAAGAAGGGTGGCAGTTAGTTTTAACTTTTCTGATTCTCCTTTCCTGTTTTTTTTTCATTCAGTTTCTTGCCCATTTTTGTTCCCTAGTTTCCATGGAAATGACTATATTACATGCTCAGAATGTCATTCTCCTCAAATCCATTTTTAAGGATCCTCCGTGATGGAGGATCAGACAACACTAACAAACTGCTTGTCTTAGAGTGGGTTAGTCTTTTCTGGGGAACTATTTATCTTTTGCATGGCATAATTAAATATTCATGAGAAAGAAGAAATGGGCAGAGCATGAGTGAAAGAATGAATTCCATTCATACGAGTATAAAAAAAAAAGTATATATATAAAAGAGTCAAAAAATTCAGTTAAAAAGAAAGTAAAATAGACCAAAGACAATGAAAAGCCATGCTGGGGTGGGTGGTTGCAGGCAGTATCTGAAACAGGGGTTGCTCTGTGAGCTCTGTGCTGTGGGAGAGGGTGCAGCCAGCATCTGAAAGTTTGGATTCCTCCTCATTTCAGAAAAAAATAGAAAAAAAAAGAGCTTGGCTATGAATAGGAAAAAAAGCATTATCTGCAACGTAGATCTTGCTGCCTCCATGGCATAGATCCAACCAGCCAAGTTGCGTATTCTGCATAGGTTAACTACCCATACATATATATATATATACTATAACCTCATATAGTATAGCAGGGGTGTGCCTCCCTCATCCTTCTCCTCAGCTGGGTTATATATATGGCCAGAGCTGAGCTCAGTATTGTCATAGTTTCACAGCTACCGAGAAAGCTTGCAGCACCATGATGGTGACATATCCCAGGCCCTGCAAGCAGCAGGCCTCAGGCCAGTGTTTTTCATCTCAGGGTTTCCTATTAGGTGCCTAGCTGGATCCCGCTCGGAGCGCTGTCTTTGATGCATCTCCTCCCTGTGCATCTGCCCACAGTGTGCAATGGAGTGGCATTCCGTTACCTCTCAGCCAGGGTAAACTGTGCAGCTCTCCAGCCAGAAGCTCTATAAATGCGCTGTGCTGTGATGGCTAATCATCTTTGGGGGTCTCTCCTTCTGGCACTGCATGGAAACACCAGCTTGACAGCAATTCCCTCTATGGCAGAGCACCTAGGGCTCGGGCTTGCTGCTGTAATGACCAAAGAGTCACTGCCCACTGCCCCTTGGCCTTTTCCAGCCCAGTGGTTGTGCCAGTGCAGTTGCTCCCCTGTGTGGAAACCAAAGTAAGTATTAAAAAAATCTCTATCCCTCCTTTACTGCTAATTCAACCTCGAGCATTTGAGGGATCTCGCTCAAACCACAGCTTGCCAAAGTTTTTCCACTGAGGGGGAAAGTGAAATCAGGGTGAAAATAAGCATAAGTGGTGCTGCTGGAGAGAATGTACCCTGAAGCAGATGCTAAAAGGATTTAAAAAAAAAATACTTAGGCATAGTTTTAAGTTAGCCTGAAGTGTCAACTAATGTCATTATAATGTCTAGATACTGTAACAAACAAGGTTTTAGGAGCAAAAGCCCAGGAGTCTCCTGGTTAAATGTAGGCTTTTAATCAATTTGTCAGTTAAATCTAGCTCAGACATCCTAGCAAGGAGAATAAGGCTCCTGTGAATCCTCTAATACTGCACTGCCTCTGAAATACTTCTTCATTCTGCACCAAGCATTTGGCCCCTGTGCTGTTGCAAGCACCAGAGCAGCTGCATGCTGAAATAGGTTGGGGAAATACTGGGTTACTCCTAAATTCAGATATTCTTTACTTCCTAAGGGAAAGCCAAGTTTTGGCTTCCATTTCCCTTTTCCTCAGTTGTGATGGTGCATCCTGCAGTGCAGCCAAGATCCAAAACCGTTGTCAAATCACCTGAGTTATTCTCTCCTCTTCTGTTCCTCCATCCTACTTTTCAGCATCATTTTAGACAACCAGCTTGAAGTTGGGAATGAGTGCTGAAGAGTGGCAAAGTGTGGGAACCTCTTCAGTTGGCCTCGCTGCTAGTGAAACTGTAATATTTAACCATAAGCTGAGGATGTTGGGGCTGGGCAGAGCAAGGAGCCGGCAGCCTCCTGGAGCTGTGCGTGCCCAAATTCCGGCAGCGCGGCCTTATCCTCCTCTCCTTCCCGGCTCTCGGGGTGATCTGTCACACTGAGGGACATGCCGGCTCGTGAGGATTTGGTTATGTGACGTAGCCCATTTTCCGACTGCTGTCGCTCAACTGTGAAAATCTGTAAATGATTGGGAAGTCTACTGGTTTAATTGGAATGTGCTGTATTTGTACAGATGGATAAAGTCTTCCAGGGCAATATTTTCCAGGGTGACTTGGCAGTCTCTTAGCTTTTAAGTGCCCAGTATGAGACACCTTAAAAGGGATGGGTTTACAGAGGTGTTTTTTTCTTTTTTCTTTTTTTTTTTCTTTTCTTCTTTTTTTTAAAGAAAAGTACCCAAAATGAAGTAATCCAAACCACTGATTGATCATTTGGAAAAACCCTTGACCCAGAGCCTTTGAGACGGGAAGTTCTTTCATAGTAACTTCATGTTAGCCAAACTAAATTTATAAAAATAATACAGGACATCTTGGCACATCATTTGTTCATCAGAAAATTTCAACAAAGGCTGTGTGCAAATGAGCACGTGTGTGTGTGCATGCATTTATACAAGAAGTATAATGCATAAATGATTACCTATGTGTATCAAGAGAATGAGGGAAAGAAAGACATTTTATTTCAAGGGAGAGTTGGCTGTTGTTGTTGTTATTTTTTTTTAATAAGGTACAAAATGTTACTGTGGAACAGTGTCCCTGTGTGCGCTGGCTCTTTTCCAGGCCTAGAGTTAAGTACTTACTGGGGAAAATAAAGCAGTGTACTTGACTTTCTAAAGTATATGCTGTATCACTTGTTAGAAAATAAAAAGGAAAAGAATCAAACTCCTTAACAATTAAATGCCAACTCTGTAAAACTGTTGAGAAATAATCAACCTCCTGAGCCTAAACTACAAATGTCCTTTTTTCGAATGTACAAAAGAAGAACAGATTATTTGAATTATTGACAACTTTTTCTACAAATAATGTGTAAGGAGACAAGAAGGCTGTGGTAGATGTTACTGTTCTTACTGAAAGATTCCACTAAATCGCCCTTGCAAAAGGAAACAACTGGCAAAAAGAAATAAAGGGCTCTTGTCAAATGTTGTTAAGAGTATCCACAAAATGGGGAGTACCAATATAACATAATTTCAGGTAAATCAAGGCTTTTCACAGGCATAAAAATTATGTGGCTGCATGATTTTTGCTGAAAATACTCAGAATGTGATGCTTCTATAGATCATATATTCAGAGCGCAAGGCAACCCTTGACCTGTCTAACCGGATTGTACCTCAGATCTCACTGCTTTGCTCTCGTTTTTTTTTTTTTTTTTTTTTTTTAGTTTGTTAAAGATTTTAA